>VDFB02000007.1:63704009-63810496 GCA_007258455.2 Sequoia sempervirens
CTTTCAGTTTTTTATTCAAAATCACTTGATGTCGGCCTATGATGAGGTATTAATGGGTTACTAAGGTGCAATATTGTATAAATAAGTATTTTTACATCCATTATAACCCCCATTCATTCAAGTATTCATTCAAGCATCTTGCAACATCTTATCAAACACTATTCAAGCATTTTGGAGCATCCATTGACACTACTTCAGATTTTCATCATCAAGTGTTTGGTAAGTTAATAGCATTTGCATGTTGTTAGTTTATCATTATCTTGCATTTCATTATTTCATTAAGGGTTTGATTACCAAAGTGGGGTTTGACTAAGGCAAACCCCTATTTTCTAACCCTCGACCATTTTCCCCCTCTTGTATGTGTGTTTCCAGACCTTTGTATGCAGATTTTATAAGCATTTAGGTGATTGAAGATTGGTCAACAAGTCAACTAGGAGCTTCAAGTCAAATCAACTCTATTTCAAGCTTGGAGAAGGTTTTATTTCTGTTTCCCGTAGAATTGACTTTGGCAACCCGACAAGTAGGCATTTCTAGATTTGGTGTTGCAAAGTTGTCTCTTGATTTCTTAGAATTTTGGGAGAGGACTAATTCACCACTAGTGGTGAATGAGTCCCACCTTAAGACTAAAAATCTAAATTTTGTCAGATTCTGGATCCCGACAATCAGAAACCTATTCCCGACACTTTTTCACCAATAGCAGGACTAATTTGTGACCCAATGAATGAGTCCCACTATTGATTTTTAGTAATTTTAGGCAGCATTCCACAGATTCCAAATTCCTCAAGTCTTGCCTAGGTGCACTCTATTTCATTCCATTTCTTTCTATTTTGCATTTATTCATCTTTTAGTTCATTATTTTCATATCACAGTGTGTTTTATAGCATAGCTTAAAATCTTAGTTTTGCATTCATAATCAGTCATATGCATAACTTACTTGCATTTAGATCACTTCATTCAGCTTAGATAACATCATACATAACATAATTTGAATGAACCCTTTAGCATTTTTGGCCTAAACTCTCTCCTTTTAGGTGAAAAACCTTAGAAGAGCTAAATAGTACATTGGAGCCAAAAATCTATAGTTCATTTTGCTGAACCTACATTTTGAACACTTTGCATTTATGATTTCATTCACATATTTCATCCTAGATTACATTTTCATCAACATTCAATTAGCATATTGTTTTGTTTTTGCATTCTAGGACTTCTCATATTGCATTAGTGAAAGCTTTGTTTAGGTTTCATTTTTGCATTGCATATCATTGAAAAAATAGAAAATCTGCATTTTGGATCCTTAATTGGATTTTGTAGAGCATTAGAATCATTTTAAAATTTCTGAAAAACACAAAAAAAATATCATACTGGGACTCATTCACCACCCTAGGCGAATCAGTCCCTCTGCACTTTTTAAACAACATTTATGGCATTTTCCTGCATTACAATTTCTTGTTCTTGCATTCTAGTTTAATTTCCAGAATCTCTATTTTTACTCATTTATTGCATCTTAGCTTATTTGCATCATGGCATTTTCTTTTAATAAGTTTTGGAATTCATTAAAATCATTGGTAGACATGTCCAATTGTTCCTTTGGCTATGACCCTAATGACATTGAGTTGCCTCATGCTCTTTCAACTCCTCATGATTGTCCTCCTTGTGATGTAGACATCATTGGAGAAGACAATGATAGCATGGAAAAATTCTACAATGAATTCCTTGATCACCTCAAAGCCAATGCAACCTTTTATCCCTCCATGAAGTCATAAGATCTCCCTACTGTTGCACCCCCTGATCACTTTGCATATTTACATCCTGAAATCAATAAATGACCTAAGGTTCCTCCCTCAAGTGGACCTAGTTCCTCTAAAGAAACACACTCACAACCATCTTACGATCACAAAGTCACAAACACTCATATAAACCTTGAAGACACATATGGAAAAGGTTTCACTATCCTCAGTAAACAAGGTTGTGACACAAAACATGAACATGACATTCATCAACTTCTTGAACAACAACCGACCGATGCACACACAATAGGATTAGGATATCAAGATCCTTCTCATCCTGAAAGACCTCCTTTTCAACCTAGGAGACTTTGGGATGTTGGTACAATGATCTTTGATGCTCCTCCTGACTTGAACATTCTCCTTCCACATGAACAACCATTCTCTCCTTCTAATGACAAGGATGTTAGGATCCCTATAGGTCCCCTTCCTCCTATTCATGAACAAGGAGAATCTAGCAAATGAAAATGACCTTACAAATTAAAGAAACTCAAGTTTCCTATGCATCCTCCACCTGAATGTGAAAGGAGACTTCAACTACTTTTAAACAAAGGTCTTATACTTTTACTACCTATGAATAGGCTGGTTATTCGCCCTAAAGATTCTAACATACCATTTTGAAAATATCATCGTATTCTTGGTCATTGAACAAAAGAATGTCAGACATTGAAGGACATACTAGATAAGTATCACTTCACTGATACCGATTGTTTCCCCATCATACCTTAAAATAATCAAAGCCATTCATCATGCCATAGTTGTAGAATTTCCTATTCTCACTATCGCAGGATCCTTTCTCATCACTCATCTCAGCTCATTCTTACCTTTACACTTTGTGGGGGGAAAGAAGTTGTTAGCCTTGTCCTTGTAATGCATTTTCCTTTGTCTCTTAACTATGTTATTCCTTTTTCGCTAAACTATTTAAGATTGAGAAACCAATAACTTGGTCAATGGTTGAGTTACATTTTGCATTACTTGTTCCTTTTCCTTTCCTTTTCATGTGTGTATCATGTTGCCCCGTAACATACACTTGATGTTTCTCTCTCTTTGTAAACTTCTATTTGTCCCTCTATTCTTCTACATGTTGTGCATCTTCACTTTTTCTCCTTTTGTTTTATGTTCTTCTTTTGGGGATGATGCAAAGCGTTGAGATGCCCTATGTCTCTTCCATCTTGACCCAATTGGTCCCTTTTCCTTTTTGTTTTTTTCTTATACTTTCCTTTTGGGGATGACACAAAGCATTGAGACCAAAATGTCTCCTTCATGTTAACCCAAAAAAAAATCATTTTCAAGTTTTCCTTTTTGTTTTCTTTATTTTCACTTGTGTTTTGGGGACAATGCAAAGCGTTGAGACCATAATGTCTCTTCCATGTTGAATCAAAATGGACTTTCCTTTTTCTTTTTTTTTCACTCTCTTTGTGTCATTCTTCCAATTCTATGTGCTTTGGGGAATGAGGACAATTTTGTGCTCTTTCATAAAAACATTGCAGCAATGAACATACTAACCCCAACTCCATAGATTCCTTATGTGTTTGGTGTGCTCTTTTCTGGGGGGCAACTCCCTTTCTTTTGTTTTTATTTTTCGTTGACATGATGCAACCTAACTTTGAAACATATGACTTGGAATAGATCTTTCCAAGTTGGCTCTCATGTCTTGTTTTCCTTTTACATTTTCTTCTCTTTGCTACTTTAAAGTAATTTCTCACAGAATAGTGTATAGCAATTCCTTTAAAGTGGGGGCATACATTACCATAATTCATTTGTATTCTTGGTTCCTAGTGTAGCCTTGTTGTTCATATGATTTGTTCGTCACTTTGTGGATGACATTAGGTGTGATGTCCTTCATAAGTGTGATCTATCTTAGCATATTACATTCCTCTTGGTGGACTGATGTGACACACTGCATCCCCTAAGTTGTGAATATACTATTCTTTGATTGGTCCTCTCTTAGAGACATTAGACACAATTTTCCCTAAGTGATTGACCTTGCATAAATATAACAAGACTCCTTAGAACATCTTTTGCATTTTACATTTTTCATTTCTTGCCACCTTGCATAATGCAACTTGCATGCATGTGGTACCTTGCTTTTTGTTCATGAGTTTTAAGCATACAGAGCTTTGTTTGTCTCATGAAGCACCAAGTGAAATTTTTCCTTGTGGCACCTTGTTAAAGTTATTAGGAGGTATAATTTTGATATGGTTGAGCAAGAAGCCCACCTAGGGACATGACTTTTCCCCATAGCCACCTTTGTGTTTGTGAGTGCATACCAACCAGTGTATGTATCTTACCTTTTGGGCTTTCTCACCCTATGAATGATCAAAAGTTTTGTGGCCCTAGAGTGACTATATTTGGGCCTTCTCACCCAACAAACCGTTATGATTTTTTTCACCCCAGAGTGAGTATACATTCTCTTTTACCTAGATCTAATCCACAACTAGTTAGACAAAAAAAGGAAGCTTCATCTGATTCTCTCTTTCACTTGTGTGTTCTTTTGTTCTTATGTTTAGTTTTCCATGGGATCTTCATCCTGGGGGCTTGGTCATCCCTCTTGATCATTGTTATTCCATCTTGCTAACATACGTACATTTGAACCCTCCTCTTGATGTTCATGGCTACTTTAGTGTGAGTTTGAAGCAAGTTCATCCTCTCACTAAAGTGGGGGCTAAATGCACCATATAAAAATGGACCCTTGTCATTTTCATGGTCTTTTAGGCCTTGCTTCATGATGTTTGGTCTATTTTTCTCTAATTTTATGTCGTAACATGGCTTGAACATGCATATTTAGGTACTAAAATTCAAATGAAGACATCTTGTGAAGGTGTTGTGAAGTGTTGTAAAGCATTTCTACACTCTTCTAGATTCTATTCATTACAATTCACCTAAAAATCGCCTTGCTTTTATAGGCATAACTTCACTATTTATCCCTTTCTTATGCTTTATTTGACCCCTTTATGCCCTTATATGCTTTAATTAAGTGTATTTTTTAATGTAATCCTAACAAACAACATTAAATACAAGATAATTCCCAACATGCATTTTTAGGTCCTAGGCAGGAACCATTTGCCATGGGTGGCGAAAGAGTCCCCCTTGGCTCCAAATTCAAAATATTTTAAATTTTCTTTTAGGTTTTTATTCAAAATCACTTGATGTCAGCCTGTGATGAGGTACTAATGGGTTACTAAGGCACAAGATTGTATAAATAAGTGTTTTTACATCCATTCTAACCCCCATTCATTCAAGTATTCATTCAAGCATTCAAGCATCTTGCAACATCTTATCAAGCACTATTCAAGCATTTTGGAGCATCCATTGACATTACTTCAAATTTTCATTATCAAGGGTTTGGTAAGTTAATAGCATTTGCATGTTGTTAGTTTATCATTCTCTTGCATTTCATTATTTCATTATGGGTTTAATTACCAAAGTGAAGGAAAACCCCTATTTGCTAACCCTCAACCATTTTTCCCCTCTTGCATATGTGTTTGCAGACCTTTGTATGCAGATTTTTACAAGCATTTAGGTGATTGAAGATTGGTCAACAAGTCAACTAGGAGCTTCAAGTCAAAGCAACTCTATTTCAAGCTTGGAGAAGGTTTTCTATTTGTTTCCCATAGAATTGACTTCGGCAACCCGACAAGCAGGCATTTCCAAATCTGATGTTGCAAAGTTGTCTCCTGATTTCTCAAAATTTTGGGAGAGGATTGATTCACCACCAATGGCAAATGAGTTCCACCTTAAGACTGAAAATCTAAATTTTGTCAGATTCTAGATCCCTTCAGTCAGAAGCCTGTTCTTGACACTTTTTCACCAGTAGCAAGACTAATTTGCCACCCTAGGTGAATGAGTCCCACTATTGGTTTTCAGTAATTTTAGACAATATTCCATAGATTCTAGATTCCTCGAGTCTTGCCCAGGTGCACTCTGTTTCATTCCATTTCTTTTTGTCTTGCATTTATTCATCTTTTAGTTTATTGTTTGCATATCATAGTGTGTTTTCTAGCATAGCTTAAAATCTTAGTTTTGCATTCATAATCAGTCATATAAATCACTTACTTGCATCTAGATCACTTCATTCAGCTTAAATAACATCATACATAACATAATTTGAATGAACCCTTTAGCATTTTTGGTCTAAACTCTCTCCTTTTAGGTGAAAAACCCTAGAAGAGCTAAAGAGTACATTGGAGCCAAACAAAAATCTATGGTTCGCAAACATAATTAGAGTGTGTTATAACCCACTCACCTTATGACACACTTTTGTTATAGCATGAGTGTATTATAAAATGAGTTTTCCATAAAGCACTCACATTTGTACCTTTCTTTGATTTTTCCAACCCTTAGGATTAGATTTTCCTTGGGAATCCAACCCAAATGTTTGAACTATCAATGCCTAAAGATTTGTTTTCTATTAAAAAAGTAACTAAATCTAGAGTGTTCTCTCCATCAAATTTGCATTGTATTTCAATGTTGAGTTAAAAATACCACAATAATATTGAGCTTTTTTAAATTTCTAACGATGTAATTTTTCCTATATTTTAAATATGTTAAGATTTTGATCTTTAATTTTTTTGGCAAGTGTCTTCTTTTTTCCAAAAAACCTATGTATAGTATTTTTTATTTCATTTTCTAAGCATTCATCCAAATTGAAATAAATTGCATCTTTATATTCTAGAATCAATTCTATACACATTAAAAAAATAGTTTTTGATTAGTTTCCAAAAGATTGGGGGCGTGCTCAATTTTTCATTGTTTTAAGATCTGCCAACTTTAAAAATTAGTAAAAAGTCATATATTCACTAAAATATCAGCAAAAAAAATAGCAATACTTACAAAGGAATTTGAGAAGCTAAAGGAATCCATGTGCATAACCATAGTTCTAGCTACCCTAAACTTTTTTAAAATATTCGTTGTGAATGTTGATGCTTCAACATATGGCATAGGAGAAATACTCTTGTAAGAAAGAAGATGAGTAACATTTGAGAGATGTCAACTCAAAGGTATAAAAAATAAACATATTTTATGATAAGGAAGTGTTGGCTATCCTACATATAGTCAAATAATGGAGACCTTATCTAATGGAAAAACACTTTAATTAAAGATAGATCATGATATTCTCAAATACTTCTTATAAAAGAAGTTGTCATATTTAAATAAAAAAAAAGATTTTGGGATGTGACTTTGAGATCATATATAAGAAAGGAAAAGAGAATATTTTTGGCTAATACTCTATAGAGAAGGGATCGACACATAGAGTCATTACTATGTGTTATTTCCATATTACAAGAAGATTGGGTAAATGAGGCATGAGAAGAGTTGGAGAAGAACATGGAAAATTAAACTCTCATTGAGAGACAACAAAAATATTCAATTGTTTAAAACAATAAATGGAAAGAAGATGCTTTATGGTACAAGGATTGCTTGTACCTATATGTAAGAAATTAACCCTTAAGTTAAAGGTTTTCGAAAAACTACATGCTTCTCCAATAGGAGGGCACTCAAAATTATTGAATAAATTATATAATCAAGAAATATCTATGTCGGTATAGGCTCAAAGGAGATGCTAAAAAGCTTGTATTAGAATACATGGTATGCTAGCAAAATAAAGGAGAGACAATTAAGACTTTAGATCTTCTACAACCCTTATGTATTCCTATTTAGAGGTGGGAGGAGGTATCCATAAATTTCACCACAAGTTTCCCTTCATCTAAAGGAAAAACTATCATAATTATGAATGTGGATTGTCTCACCATATATTACATATTTTATGATTTGTCACACCCATTTGTAGTAGGAACTATAGAAACAACCTTTATGACTACTATTCAAAACTACAAGGGACACTAAAAGTCATAGTAAGTGGTTTTGATCCTATATTTACAAGTAAGTTTAGATTGACTTATTTTCATGTTTTGGCTCTTGGCTTGTCCATATTTTTTCATATATCATACCCAATTAGATAGATATGCTAGGGTGGTCAAAAAAAATTTGGAGAGTTATCTCTCATGTTTTTCTTTGGATAAACAAGAGATATGGATGCAATGAATTTCACTAGAATAATGGTGGTAAAACACTTTATCTATACTTCCTCCAAAATGTCTCCATTTTTGGCACTACATGGGTACAAGCCACCATCTACCTCTTATTTGTAGGTACACCTAGATATTTGAATAATTGAACAACACATTTAGCATCAACAATAGGTTCTTTCTAATCTTGAGGAGGACTTAGAAATTACACAAAATAAAACAAATAAATAAGCTAATCAACATCTTAAGAATTGATGGCGTCGGAAAAGGTGATGTGGCTTTTATGGCCTTGTACTTCTCCCCATCTGGCATGCTTTTTGGGTGTCTTATGGTTATTTCACTTTCTTCTAGGTATCTTTCACCAGGGTTTTGTGTGTTATGTTTGGGCTACCATGGGCGAAGACAGATGTCGAGTTGAGCAGGACTCCTGTGGTGATATTTAGAGAAAAACAAAACTCTAGAACATTCTCCGTCATGGCAATTTCACTCCATTTTTGGAGATATTGCACGGGCATGACCCTAATGCCTCAGCCAAGTTTGTTTCCTTTTGGAATAATCATAAGCTTCTGATGAAAGGGCTGGAGGTGGAAGTGAATGAGGAACTTATTACCACCATTACAAGGATGTAGACTGTGGGAAGGAAGTTTTTCAAAGACAAAAAGAGCAATGAGGAGGTGATGAACCAGTTTTTTAAGAATGATGAGAAGAAGAATTTGGTCAAGTTGGAGATTTGGGGTTATGATAGAACCTCTCTCAAGAAGATCTAAGCTAGGGTTGCGGAGGTGATGATGTGGTACGCGACGTTGGAAGGAAGATTTAAGGCTCTTCTTGGTCACCATTTCACTCTTCTTAGTCATTTCAGGCATGGCTTGTTTATTTCCTTTCCCTTTTTTGTTTTATCGTTGTTGGAATCTTCGATGTATGCTCATCTAAAGAATAGGAGGACCCCTGTCCTCCATGAAGGTATTTTTCTTATAATGGAGCATGTCCAATCTCTTACCCTGGCTTCGGCCATTAAAGGAAAATAAGAGTTTTTAAGTGCTTTATCTAGGTCATCGAATTTGGATTCCTCTTCGAATGAGGAAGAGGAATGGAGTGAGGACAAGAATGATGTATCCCCTGCAAGTGTGGCTTCGGCTTCGAAGAAAAGGAAGATGGGGGGTTCTAAGAGTAACAGGGCACCTAAGAGGTTGGCCATTTCTAGGAGTAATGATACAAAGGTAGGGTCGGATGGGTCCTCTCCTAAGGCTGTGGAAGTGGTTGTTAATAAAGGTGTTGTTGGTGGGGCTCTTGAGGTTGGGGCCTAGGGTAATGTAGGTTTGATTAAAAAATCGAGAATATTTTCAAAGAGGTTGGCTAATTTAAAGAAAAAGGATTCAATAGATGCGGCCAGGGACTCCAAAGAGGCTAAGGAAGGTAAGATTCCTTTTGAAAAAATGGTGACTGTTGAGGATTCTTGAGTTCATGACATGCCCAAGGTGTCTTCAGATAGGGAGGTTGGGGATCTGAATGTGGAGGAGAAAAAGAAAAATGTTAATCCACTCTTGAAGGTTGATCCTCTTTCGAAGGATTTTTTGTACCTAGATAAAGATGATACTTCTATGTTTGGTTTGCTAGATATGGCTAAGGCCGGGGCTACAGGTACCTTCAAATTGGCCAAATGGACTTTGCAAGAATTCAATAAAATCAATATCAAGATAAGAGGCTTAAAGGCGAATATGTAGAATGTTTAGAAGGCCTCTGCGTCTGACATTCTCATTGATAGAATGGTGGAACTGGAAGGTTCGTTTAATGCCTTTAATTCATTGTGCGAGGAAAGACTGCAGGCCCTTAAGGCCAAGGTTGCTGGTATAAATGGTGATATTAAAAAATTGTTGCAAGTGAGCCATACCTCGATCAAGAATAGTGGAGAAGCTTTAGAAATTATCTTTAAGAAAATTGGTTAGCTCAGAGAAGATCGAGTTCTCTTCTCAGAACATAGCATTAATCCTAGCTTCTCTAAAGATGGGAGCATGCTATGTCCTTAATCCTATATTGTGCATATGGTTATGAGTAGTAATCTTGTGTCCACCCTAACCCTTAATTTTAATTATATGAACATTAAGATAGTCTTATATAGGTAGTTAAGTCATCTTGGGTGGCATCCAAGGCATAAGTATGGTATATATATACGATAGTGGTTAGTTCGTGGGAATCATATTGTGAATTATGTTCTTATTGGATACTTTTGGAGGTTTACCCCCATCGAAATGACTTATTATTCTCAAGCATTTTTAACATGTTTCCTATTTCATTCTTCTCTTATGCAAGTTATTTCATTGTAAAACTAAACTAAAATATTTATATTTCATTAATTTACATCATTATTGAAATTTAAAACATGTGTGTCACTTTTAAGTGATTTGAATAAAAAGGTTAAACTAATGTTAGGTATATTCTTTATAAAAAGGTGACATGGCTTTAAAATTTCACTATAAAACTTGTGTATTTTCATTCTTTACAAGATGAAAGTAGTTATTAAGTAACATAAGTGTATAATTAAATTTGAAAATATTAAGGAAAAAAATAATTCCTAGGGTAAAAGTATAAACATGTATCATACTTTATAAAGGAATCAACCAACACCAAAAAAAATCTCAACTTCAACCACATAAAAGTGGTCTTTATGTTTTGAATTTCAAAATGATGTAAACTAATGAAATGTAGAACTCTTGATTAAGTTTATTCCTATAATTATTTCATATTTTTTTAAAATTGTTTTGGTTATTTTTTATTAATTTAAGAGCATATTTTGAAATGCTGAAAATTTTAAGAAAAGGTGACATTCAGTTGACGTCAAGAAACAAATAGAAAATAAATTCATTTTCCCCTGAATTTTTTTCTCCAAATTGGTTACTTCAATATTTAGTGCACTTTTTTTTTTGAAATTTTGATGCATATTTTTCTCATAATAATTTTTTTAAGTCAAACTTACCAAAATTTGATAGTTTTCATTTAACATCAACTATTGTATACTTTTTTTCATCATTTTCAGAAAATAAATTATACCCCTTTGAAGAGGATTCTCTCCTCTAGTGCACCATATATTTTTCAATTTTTTTTTAATATCTTTTACTTTTTTAAAAAAATTTATATCAGCCTCTTTTTTAACTTTAACAACCTACTTGCATTATTTTCAAAAAATAATATTAGAACTAATCAAAATATCAAAAAGAATTACATATTTGGATTCACCACTCTGAGCTCTACAAAAGGGTATTTTTCTTCTCTCTTTTTTTTAAATCATTTTGAATAAAAAAATATTTAGTTGAAGTCGAAAGTTTCAAAAAATTCTAAAAAAAGGTTGAGTTGGGCTGCCAACTAGGATGCCACATAGATAGTTTCAATATAAAGGGTTTCAATTGAAATGATTTCGACTGAAACCCTTTCTATCAAAACCCTACACATAAAATGAGTCACATTTCAAAGTGACAAAGGGAAAATTTCAAAAAAAATTAGTTTTGAGCAAAAGGGTTTCACTCGAAACTCTATGTGCCACGTATAGGCCACGTGGTTTCAGGAAAAACTATTTCGACTAAAACTATTTAGGTCAAAAAAAAATTTCTTGGAACTATTTAGTTGGTTGAAAGTGTGACTCAAGTTTGTTCTTTTACGCACTAGTATAAATTAGTTTTGCATGTTGTAATGATTCATAGTACTTTTAAATCTTAGCCTAATAAGAAATAATTAATGAACATGAATTACATATATGTGAGGGTGAAAAGCACAAACCTTGCACATTTTCCCTCCATTTGGGACTCACCTTGACTTACTTGTCCCAAATGCAATGACTAGTGTACAAGTTGCATGTTTTTTACTAAAATCTAGTTAATAAGTACATCCCTATTTGAATCTAGCTACACACGTCCCAACGATCTCTAAATTTGATATATATTTTTTCCATTCCTTTACATCAATTGAATTCACACCCATAGAAATGAACTTAGTTTACATTTACGTTATGGAAATGACCCATTAACCTTTAAATTCCAAATGTGCTTGATCCAACCCATTCTCAACTTGCTATTAATTATTGACTTGAGTGTGAAATATTCATAATTATGTGCTAGGGTGTTTCATAAAAGAAAAAACCTAATTCATTTTTTGGGATTGAATTCATCTAAGATCCTAAGAGCATTCACATTGCCATTTAAGGAGAACCATTGTTAATATTGTGTGATCAAATAGCACCAACATCATAGCAATAGATGATGCATATTTTATGGTTGCTTAGCATATCTTTGATCTTTGTTCAAATTATTCATTGGGTGCAAGGAGTTTGAGTAAGGAGAATATCCCTATATAGTAAACTCTAAAGGTATTTGTAGATACCACCAAGTTGTAGACACAAATTCGCATATCCAAGGAAAATATATTGTAGATTATCATAAGCATCCAAGTTGTTTTCATAGGTAGAAGTTGATTAGATACATATAGAAGTTAAATCTATATGTGTGGAGGTCATTTAAATAGGCACATAATTGAACCAAAGTAGAGAATAAAATAATTTAATAGTCCATCAAAACACATCAATCTAAAGATAATCACAAAACATTGTTTTAGATCAACATAAACACAATATTTAACAAAATACTTTATTGATATATTTGAAATTAAATTTTTAATTAACTATAGACTACATATAGTGTGAGATTTGAGCTTGAAACAAACAAGTTTCAGCTGTCATTTAATGGTAAATCAACTATCATTTAATAGTAAAATCCTCCAAAATATAATTTGAAAGTCTCCAAAATCTCACTTATCATGTAAAAGCCATATACATAATGATTTTTCAACTAGATGGGAACATTCTATTTGCATTCGCAGTATTTTTTTCAATTTGATGACAACTTTCCTTTTTTCATTTGCATTGCTTTATGTTTTAAATTTACATGTTATTTCAAAATCAAATAATACCCAAAAAGATCGGCCAAGCATGCACTGCATAAGAGATTGAAAACCGAGCTAGATGAAGCCTTCAGGGTGCACAGAGCTGAAGTTGGGTCCTCCTTTTGTACTCGGGTGCTCGAGGTTTGCAGGGCTATGATTAGCCTTCTAACCCATGACCCACTGCCTCCATCGACTCCGGTGGCAAAGGAAGAGTCAACTTAATCCTCCTCCTGAACCAGTCCATGGTTGTGGGTTTTGTGTTACTTTACAATCTCAGTTGTTTGTTTTCGGTCCCTTCTCTCGGCTGGATAAATATGATATTTTGTGTATACCCTCTCTACAAAACTAACCAATATTCTAGGCAAATTTTGTTTCTATTTCATACGTGTAAGTGTTCATGGGAAGCATGGGCTTTTTGTTCTCGAGACTACCACTGTACTTGCAGAAAATATCGTTACAGTCACAATATAAATTTTGAATTTTATATTAATAATATATTATAGAGTTCGTGAAAAATTTTAAAGAGAAAATCTAGATTTGTCTAAATGGAAAAATTTAGATTTGTCTAAATTTATTTCATTTCATTATTTAGCACTAATTATTATTTTTTAATTCATATGCACCCATGCACAAACACATACCCTCTAACATATTAACATACATATAATTTTCTATCGGGGTAATCCTTGAACCTTCTTTAGGTGCAAGTGCTAGTCTTATTAGCTGATAGGCTACATGTAGTGTGAGATTTGATCTTGAAACAAGTCACACGCCTAAACCACTGTTGAGTTGATGGAAAACAAGTTTCAATTGCTGTTTAATGCTAAACCAATCATTGTTTAATGGTAAAAGCCTCCAAAATATCAGATAAAAGCCTCCGATGGGAACATCTTATTTCCATTGTAGTGTTGTTGTCAACTCAATGGCAACTTTCTTTTTTCATTTGCATTGTTTTATGTTTTAAATCTGTATGCAAATATTTCATAATTAGATAATACTTAATCTATTTAAGGAAAAATTCTAGATTGTGTTTATTTCATTTCATTACTTAGCATTTATTATTAATTGTTTAATTGAACCATATGTAACTAGAATTTGTAGGGCATCCATGCACAAACACATACTCTAACATATTAACATACATATAGTTTTCTATCGGCGTAATCCTTAAACCTCCTTTAGGTACAAACTTGTGCTAGTCTTTATTATTTTGAAAAATGCATTTAATATTTTTACAATCTCACTTTGTTATTCGAGAAATAATTATCATCCTTAATTATCTTTAAACTAAAATTTCTTTAAAAAATTACTTTGAAAACTCTTAGAAATAGAGAAGGCACAGTTTTATTAAAATAGAAGATGAGAGGAGAAACGCACAAGTAGAAATTTTCTTAATTAAAATAAATATAAAATGAAAAGTATAAAGAGAATTTTCATAAAAATGAAGATGAGAAGGGAAGTATACAACGTTTCTGAAGTTGATTGTTAGTTAAAAATATTTTTTAAATAATCTTAGAAAATGGTTTGGTTTTTATATGTAACCATTGACGCTAAGGCAATGAAAAACGCAATAAAACCTGAAAGCAACGAACAAACCGCCATATCTGGTGTTAAGATATAAAATATTGCATATAGTCACATGCAGGAGTTTACTGTACCATCTTCCCAAGGAGAAATATGAAATTACTTTCTGACGATCACCTAATCCAACCTATACACGTCTAAGATCTGGAAAAGATTAAAAAAAATCTTGCCTGTGTGTGACTTGTGCCTCATGGCTGACGAGACAACCATCAACTTAAAAGAGGCCCAGAAAAAAACACTGGAATTCTTCGAAAATAATCAATTTGAATTACAGAATGGGTGATTTCACTATTATATTGTGTTAAATTCATTTTCACTGCTTGAATAGTGAAAAGGAAGTGTCCACAGTTGACAACAAGCATACTCTCTCTGTTACTCAGAGAAAATTAACAAATCCAAATCTGAACTACTTTCCAGAATAAACCTTCAATTACTAAACTCCAAAATTTGAAAACAGAAAAACACTTTGAACTACAGTTATTTATTTGGCCAATTTTTTCTGGTCTTGCGATCAATTTCTTTGAAGAGGCTTCTGGAGGAGGGCAGAGATGTAGACTTCTTTAGCGCCTCTGTCCATCTTATTGCCAACAGACCACTTGAGCTTCTCGTAACCCAGGTTTACTATCATGGGCACATAGGTGTCAACCTCTTTCTCGGTGCAAAAGAAATGATCCAGCCAAAAAACACCACCGGGCCTCAAGATCCTGTATATATCATACAGTATGAATTCGAGCAGCCGTGTAGGAATCCTGTTGCTGAGGACATGCATGGAGTGAACGAGGTCGAGGGTGTTGTCAAAAAAGGGCAGCCGCTGAGTGATGGTGATGTAAAGCGGCACGACTCCTCTGGAGGCGATGAAGTTGTTGAAGGGGCCGTTGAAGTTCATGGATGTGGTCACAATTGTCACGTTCCGCTCGCGCATGCGAACCGCAAAGGTTGCCGTGCCGCCACCAATGTCGAGACCGATGCGAATCGTTCCCTTTTTCAGGGCGAGAACTTCGTCGATGGAGTAATCGAGGGACCCACCAGGTCGGAGCCAGCGGGTCTTTTCCCTGTATTGCAGGTCGAAGCAGTCCTTGCAGTCCTCGATACCCGGGTGGTTTTTTCGGTCGATGAGGCAGGCATAGTCTTTGCAGGTGTAGGCGGTCCATACGACGGAGGAGTTGGGCGGAGTGGTCCACATACTCTGGGGAAACGGGTACGGTTCCTGGTAGTTGGGGGACGTGTGAGGGATACAGCGGCGGCGGGGTAGCGGCTCGCAGCCGCGGAGCAAGAGCTTCTGGGCCAGCACTTCGTCCTCCGGGCAGAGCTCCCCGGGCGTATACTCCATATATTGATCAAGATCGTCCTTCAACAACGCACAGGCCTGTCCCACCGACGGATAAATGGTGTCCGACCCGATGTTCGGCGTGAACCCCCGCGGAAGCTTCTTTAGGGAAATGAATTCCATCAGCTCCTTAGGTACGGCTCCTCCCCCCCAGTGGATCCAAGGGTCGTGCGTGTCGTCATCACTAGCCTCTTGTAAAGTGGATTTCACTTCGGCCAGTTTTCTTGATAACTTAAGCTGGGCCTCGACTTTCACTAGTTCCTGCCTTGTCTTGATCAGATTTGCTATTAGCTCCTCGTACCCGAGTGGCCCATGATTTGAGTATGAAAACAGAAAAACAGTCGCCAAATTAGTAAACAGAATGAGCAAAATGAAGTGGAGCTTTGACATGGCAATCATGGCTCCGTCTGCAGCCTTTCGTTTCGCATGCCCTTCCGAAGACATGGTGAACAAGAATGACCGTGAAACTTTGGCTAGTTACCTACAGTTCACAGCCTGCAATCCAAGGAAAGTTTCGAAGGTTTTTAATGCAGAGGAGTATCGAGATGCGTGAAAAAAGTTAGTCGTTCAGCCCAACGTGGGATGTCACGGCTTTTTTCATTTACATTGCACGTCGCTGCGCCAACAGATTCTTCCCAAGTTGTTACGCAATTTGCGACTGATTGTAGGGCAACAATATCGGGCCTTTAAAAGCGAACGTGTAAGTTGCAGATTCATTCCAGAGATCTTCAGACAAATTCTATATCAATATATTCGATGCCGCGATCGTGAATAAATCCGTTCGGGGTCGAGCGTTTTAGTACATCCTGCAGTCAACAACGTGGAATATGTGTAAAGGCTTTTATGCCAACTTTTCAAGCTTTCAACTTTAAGAACGCTTGGAAAGTTGGCATAAAAGCCTTGGTTTGTAGCCTTTGTTTGAGTAAAATTCAAAGTTGTTTTGACCAAATAAATTAAAAACTTCATTGCTGAGCTCATTCATTTCAATGTGAATACTTAATAGCGTTGACTTTAAATTTATCATTCCACTACTTTGACCTACTTATTACTGCCTAACTTAAGTATGTTGCCTAACAGATTAATTCGTCAGCGTCACATGTGAATGCCCTGCCTTAGCCCGAATATTACTGTGCAAAAAGATAAAGATAATAGTGGTCTAACTTGTGTGCATTTATGGTCCCACTCTTAATCGTGAAGGAAATTGGCCGTTGTTTCATAGATGAAGATTTAGTTAAGGAAATTTGAAAGGGCTACATGGTAAAGAGTGGTGCGTAATTTATTAGCAATCCACTAATTATGTATGGTTTTAGAATATAAGGGTAATGGTTTTTAGAGTTAGGTAAGCAATGTAAGAATATAAGGGTAATGGTTTTTAGTGTTAAGTAAGCAATGTAAGAATGTAAGGGTAGTGGTTTTTAGTGTTAGGTAAGCAATGTAAGAATATAAGGGTAATGGTTTTTAGTTTTAGGTAAGTAATGTAAATAATATGTTCGGATAAACAACAATGATATGTGGTAAAATTTAATTGATAGTGATGTAGTGCCAGATCATAAGGCTTGCATTTTTATAAGCTTCCTAATCACCTATGACCATCAATCTAAAGGGTGACTAATTCAAGCCATTTATCAAAGGTGAAAATTAAAAGCTTTAGGTGACAAATGAAGTTCTGGCAAAGCATGAGGCTTATAAGATCTTTCTAGCCATTTATCAAAGGTGAAAATTAAAAGCTTTAGGTGACAAATGAAGTTATGGCAAAGCATGAGGCTTATAAGATCTTTCTAGTTATAGATTTAAGTCTATAGATGATATTGAACTCTAGAAGTAGCTTAGTTCAAAAATAAATTCTAATATGATCTAGCAAAAGCTTTTGATATTTGTATTAATGAATTTTGTGTAAGTTGCAAAAGCGAGGAGTTGTAGTTGAGAAAGTAAATGAGAAGCTAGCAATGAATTTAGGTTTGCGGAAATTAAATCAATTAGAATTTGTGTATGATTTTCTAGAATTTATCTTCTATAATTATATAGGATAAATTGAAGCACCAACAAAATGGCACTATTACGAAGGAATTGATGTTCATTGTTATATTATTAGACAATGTTATTAAGTGATTATTGAATTAGTTTTTTTCACATTTGTTTAGTCATTTTGATTTATGTGTGAAGTTGGTGACCTAGCAACTAGCACCAACATAATTGCATTGTTGTTGAGAATTACCATTATTAGGGTTTCAAATTTGTTGATCTATAGAAACTTGATTATATTTGTTGAGAATCTACTAGCAATGTGAATCTAATTTCACTTGAGGATCAATATGATTCTTCAAGATTTTATCTTCTTCATGAGATGACGACTCTATAGTTATCAACTTGACTTCTTTTTACTACTATCAAACATTGAAAATGAGTTTCTTTCTACATAGTTTGAAATAAAATAGATATTTAGGTGCATTTTATTCTATTCTTTATTATTTTATGGATTTAAATGCCTAGCCTTTTGTGTGACTAGTGTTACTCATTTCACCTTTAATGGGTTTCATTTTTGCTACTTAACCAAATCAAACTGGTATTGGATTAAAGTGATTTAGATTAATTACATGTGATGATGATGGTCATACCAAGAGTTGGCTATATTATTTGATTCTTGTGTTATGAAAGTATACTTTAAATTATACTAATTATATACATTACTCAATTATGATTGGAAAATATTCAATTATCTAATGGTATTGTATGAAAATAAATTTTTATTAATGATATACATTTTGATGAGTAACTCGAAATCGAGTTACAATTTGAACTATTAATATTTAAATATTACATGTTGATTACATTTCAAGTTTCTTTGGCTATATGTTGAACATATCAGTGGGTGCAATTGAGTATGTAGGTGATCTCCATGGCCAATAAAATTTGAAGGTCTACTTGAAAACACTAAATGTGATTACTTAGCAAAGCTTGGCTATAGTCCATATGGAGGGACTATGGTCTTTATATGTTGATAATTTGGTGTAGTGTGATATGTGGGTGATGTGTATAATTCTTAAAGTATGTTAGGTTTTGTTTAGGTTAAATGGTTGAATGAAATATGTCATCTTAATTGTTAATTTTGGATTTTTTCTTTTAGGGGTTTAAAAGTGCTCATAAATTATTGAATTTTACTTTATCTTATTGTTTTTAAAGTCTTGAGTCATGTGGCTAGGGGTTAATTATAATTTTTAGGGTGGGTATTTTAATTTATAACTAATTTTCAACCCTTTAAAATATCCTTAAATAAAGGTGATGAAATTTGTAGATTGAAAGGTGGAGGTAGGTGCAAGAAGTTGGATCCACTTTTGGGCCAAAAAGTGGAAGTGTTTTTTTTTTTTTTAAATTAAACTTTATCACAGTTGGCCTAAAAATTTGAAGTACTTATGCATAGAATCTTAAAAATGTCCAATAATATGAATTATAATATTTTGATTCTAGTTTTCAAATATGTAATTTATTCTAATACCCAGATAATACAAATTAATTTTGTATAGGATTGTACAAAACCCACTTTTTTAAAGTCACTTTTTAGGACCATACCATGCACATGTCCAACAAGCATAAATGTATGTTTAGGGAAATGAGCAACCAAAAGTGGGTCTTAAGTGGTCATTATTTTTGAAATCGAGAAAAAATAATATTGGATGAGAAATTGAAGATATTTATGCTTAAAATTTGAAGATGGTGATCTAAATCTACTTTTTAAACTATAATTTTTTTAAAGATGAAGATTGAGTTCAAATAGGGGGTCCACTCAAAATGCTCTTATTTTTATCAAAAAAATATAACATGGCATATGGTGTGGCCCCACTAAAATGTTAACATTTTTTTATTATTTCAAAAATTTAAATGAAAACATAGCTAACACCATGTAGTCTATGCTTTATTTTTTTGTTAATTTTTTAATGAATATATGATTTTTTATTCATTTTCAAAGTGGACACATCCTAAAAAATAGAAAATTGAGCATTCTCCCACCTAAATATTTTGGAAACTGATTGAAAATCATTTTTTTACTATGCAAAGAATAGAGTCTAGTTCAAGTACAAATGTAATTTGTTTCAAATTTCGATGAATGGGTGAAAAATAAGATAAAAAATACCATATATGTAGGTTTTCAACAAAAAATGGAGATACTAGCAAAATAAATTAAAGATCAAAACCTTAATATATTTGAAACATAAAAAAATTACATGATTAGAAAGATAAGAGGGAGCTCAATGTTACTATGTTTTTTTTTTAACTTGAAAGATGTGCAAACCTAATGGACAGAATGCTCGACATTGTGCCATTTTTTAGAATTTTTTAAAAACATGTTTGTAGTCATTAACATGTAATTCCAACCCTTTGAGTTGGATTACCAATGAAAATATAACCCTAAGGTTTGGAAATTCCCAAAGAAAGCACTAACATGCTCATGTTATTATGAAGAAAAATGTATCTCCTCACATTCCCTCCCTTTCTCTTCATAGAAATATAAGTGTATTATAACGCACTCACCTTTATGTGAAGAAAAACTATCTTTATCCCCTTGTCCCATCCTACCTCTCTATCTCTATTCATCTCTCCTCCCTCCTACCCTCTTTGTACTCTCTATCTCACCTCTCCCTCCCTTCCTCTTTCTCTACCTCCATCCTTATGTCTCTACTTATCTCTCTCTATCCCCCTCTCTCCCTCTCTATGGTATTACATAGTGTATCTCCCCTCTCTACCTCCCTCATTTTTTCTCTACTTTTCTCTCTCTTTCTCTCCCTTAATTCTTCATGGTTTAGGGTTTAGGGTTGATGGTTTATGATGGATGGTTCAACATTGATATTTTAGAGATTAAATTATTTTTTTAGGTTTTAGTGTTAAATTATTAATGTCAAGCTTTAGGGTTTCACATATAGAGTTGGGCATGTGCACCAAGATGGGGCACAAAAAAGTGGCCAAATGCCCCAAAATGATCAAAACACATTCATGTTTTGAAAAAATCAAATAACGTGATCATGTTATGCTCGAAAAATATGATCCATAACACGAGAACGTTATTTGAATAAAAAATGTGCACATGTTTTCATAGAAAGAAAACGTGCACACATTTTTATAGAAACAAAACACACATGAGTTTTAATGATATTTTTTTTAGAATAGCTTGTTATGTTAATTGACAAAAAGTGTTACAAAATTTCATACATTATGAACATCATTCCCTACCCAAATACAAAGGCTCGCTCAAGCTAAGAGGTACTAAGGGGTATGTGCAGGATCATCATGGAAAAAATAGGCCCTTAAGTGGCAAAAAATTTAGAAAAATCAAAGTCAGACAACTTGACGTAAAAATTTGAATAAGTTATCTATATTATTTCAAAAATATGTAGCAATAGAATCTGTAGCAAATTGAATGTAGTTTCTAAACTACTAGGTTTATTTTTTTTTAAATCTATTTGGTGAAAATTTGAAATTTCAATGCAGTAGTACTTAAATTTCAGGGAAAAAATAAGTAGGTGTCTGTCTGACCACCCTAACCACAATAAAATAATAATATTTTTTTATAAGATTTTAGATATAAGTAGAGGGCTCGTGTCTCAATGTGATGCATATTTTTTTGTAATTTTTTCCAAGTAAATCATTAATTATGAATTTTTTACAACTTTTAAAAAATATAAAAACTCGTATGTCTGACCACCTTAACTTGGTCAAAACTTCATGAAATTCAATTTATTTATTTGTAATCCTATAGTATGCAAAGCATAGAATGTGACACATGTTTTGGAATCAAAAAATGTGATACCATTTGAAAGCTAGAGATGTTTTTCAATCAACCTATCAATTAGGACTTTAGTCGTAATTCAAATAGAAAATGAATAATATTTATTTATTAAATTCAAAGTAAGGCATAATTTATATTGGTGGAAAGCTGAGAATCTCCTTTAAAAACCCTTTTCGTTTCATCAATTTTGGGTTAAAAAAAGTCGTCAGACACATACCCTATACATACCCATCATATCACCACCTTTTGGCCCATCATGATCTTGCACATACCCTAAGGAGATCCCTATTATTGCTAATGAATTCTCCAAAATCAAAGAGGTTATCTTCTCAATATCTTCCCTATATAGCTACAAGGCCTTCGCAACCACACCTTTCCTATTCACAGTAGTAGCATCAAGATGTCCACAATAGAACCACTAGCCAAAAAAATAGGGATCGAATCTATCTCATAGTTGACCATATCAACAACGTCATGAGTGACCAGGTGATGGACATAGGGAAAACCCATAGTTAAGCTCCTCGTCACTTGGATCACAATTTCATTAAATTGAAGCAGAACAACATTGTCGTGAGCGTGCCCATCTACCCATCAAGAACTTTCAACAACTTTTATAATCACCTCTCAAGTGCCCTCCTCTCCAATCTTGAAGAGCCTTTTGATTTGATCATCTACCATCTCCTCCCATGGTGCATCCTCCCCTTCTTTTTCATCTTCTTGCTCATCTTTCTCATCTTCTTTTGTGACCTCTTGGTCCGAGCATAGGCACTTTCAACACCAAATACAAGATGGTTCGCCATGGTATTCCCACTGAGCAATTAGAAGATCTCCATCCATGATCACACTTCATCGGGCCAAAAATAAATAGAGAGGCATCTACAATGTTTTTCATCTTGGTAGCAATAAATTATTCAACCTGTCGGTTGTGGTTGTACGTAAGATGTAATCAAATCCCAAAGAAGACTTAGCATAGGTATATTTCAAATCTCCAAGTACACAATAGTACAATATTGCATAGCCTCAATGTTTGAAAGCTCAAGGTAGTCAAAATTTTGTAAATACAAACTTGAATTGTTACATCTAAAAATCCCAAGGAAGTCTAGGGCAATCAATGAATGTAAGACCCAGAACGTGATTGATGCGTCTAGTTACATTTGAGCATTTAATGGAAACTTGATCATTGTGTCGTATCTACATTAAATTCCTAAAGACATTAACCTGATCCTTTTGTATAGATTCGTCAAGGTCGAGGTCACATTGAATATCTATTGTCATCTATCAAGAGTGTTTCTCTCCACTCCAACATTTCTCTCCTCACACAGGTCGACGATTTTAACTTCACAAAATGTTTATGTTATTTTAACTTAACAAAATCCATGTACATGTTTTATTTAGTTTTGAGTTATTTACCATTACAATACATGTATGTGATTTTAACTTAACAAAACATGTACATGTTTTTCTTGGTTTTGGCCAATAGGTTAAACACTTAACCATATACTCAACCCTAAACCTTATACCATATGTACCCTAAACCTTATCCCTCAACCCTATACCATATACCCTCTTGACCTAAACCCTATCCCTCAACCTTGGGCCCTAAGGCCTATATGATAAACCCTCAACCATATACACTCAATCCTAAACCATATATCATATACCCTCAACCCTAAATCATATACCCCAACCCTAGGCCCTAAATCCTATAGGATGAACCCTCGATCCCCCATACACCCAATCCTAAGTGTTATACCCTCAACCCTATACCTTATATCATATACCCTCAACCCTAAACCCTAGATACTCAGCCCTAGGCCATAAATCCTATACACTCAATCCTAAACTAAGTACCTTCAAACCTCAAGGTTTCTATACCTTATATATTTTGGTTATTAGATTCTCTTCCTTATTTTTGTGTGTCACCAAGCTGGTGCCTACAACAAAATTTGTTAGCCCCCTAAAATTCCAATTATATTCATCCTTTGTCATAGGAATCGTAGGATCTATCCCATCTATCTTTGGTCTTCACAAGATATATTGTTCCTCATATCAGACCACATCAACCCACCTATCATCCTTATGGAAAAGGATGTCATGTTGTGCTTTGATTGGTAGAAACAGGGGAATGTCTTGGCTTTTGGTGATTGTGTTTTCTCGGTTGTCTAGTGTTATACCCACCAAGATTCATTGTGATCTTGTGTTACACTAGGGAATCATCTTGTGATTGTGATTTTCCAACATCAACCCCTCCAAATCCCTTCGTGACTTTGTAGGATGTTGGAATGTAACCTATGTATTTGTTGTGTCAGTCCTATGCATGTGACACACAATCACGTTGGTTCCTCATATCATGTTGCATAGTATTGCATGCATTATCAATTTAATTTCTCTCTACATTGCAGTTCAATTATTACATTCCAAATACACATAATTCCATCCCATCCCTTACTTCTTTTCACCATCATTTTTCTTTCCTAATCATGGATTGTATGTGCACATTCATTCTCTATTTCTTCCATTTGTCTCTACACTAAATGTATTAAGATGGTCACCTAGTCTTCATGTCCATCCAACTTATCTCATCATTATATTTTCATCTTAAGTATTCTATTTGTTATTCTAAGCATCTTCTCATCATTGCATTTTCATCTTGTGTAAATATATTTGTTATTCTAAGTGAAGAAGAGAAAGAGAGATAGTGAGATAGACAAAGATAGAGAGAGAGAGATGAGATAGAGAGAGATATACATAGGAAGGGAAGGAGAGGTAGATAAGGATGAATGAGGAAAGAGATAGGAAGGGGAGATAGAAAGATAAGGTAGAGAGATCTAGGTAAATAGTGGAGAGAGAGAAAGGTTAGATAGGCTAGGCCTTAAACCCTATTGGATGAACCCTTGACCCTATACACTCCTAAATGATATACCCTAAACCCTATACTCTAAACCCTACACACATCCCTAGGTTGTAAAACCTATACACTCTGCCCTAAGCCTTATACCTTCAACCCTCAAGGTTCATATACCCTCAAACCTAATCCGTATAACTCTATCTTATACTCACAACCCTATATCCTATACCCTCAACCCTATATGCTCAACCCTATACCCTCAACCGTAAACCTTGAGTCCTATCCCTTAACACTAGGCCTTAAATCCTATAGGATAAACCCTTAACCCTATACCATATACCCTCTTGAACTTAAACCTTATCCCTCAACCTTAGACCCTAAGGCCTATATAATAAACCCTCAACCATATGCAGTCAACCCTATACTCTATACCATCAACCCTAAACCCTAAACCCTATCCCTCAACCCTAGGCCCTAAATCATATTAGATGAACCCTCGACCCTATGCACTCCTAAATGATATACCCTAAACCCTATACACTATATTGAATATACCCTATACTCTAAACCCTACACTCAGCCCTAGGTCATAAAACTTATGCATTATAGACCCTAAACCTTATACCTTCAACCTTCAAGGTTCCTATACCCTCAAACCTAAACCTTATAACTCAATATTATAGTCTCAACCCTAAACCCTACACCCTTAACCTTAAACCCTAACCCCCAACCCTAGGCCTTAAATCCTATAGGCTAAACCCTTAACCCTATACCATATACCCTCTTGACCCTAATCCCTATCCCCCAATCTTAGATCTTAAGGCCTATATAATAAACCCTCAACCATATATAGTCAACCCTAAACCCTATATCATATACCCTCAACCCTAAACCATATCCCTCAACCCTAGGACCTATATTGTCAATTGTAAACCCTACACCCTACAAGATAAACCCTAATACATAAACCTTATACCCTATATGTTAAACCCTAAAACCCAACATAGACAATTTAATGTGTTAAAATATACATATAATTAAATTTAATCCCTAAATCATTAACTCTCAACTCCCCACTATAAACCCATTTAACTCGAAGCCCTATACCCTATACCACTAGTTCCCTAAACCTTATCCATCAACTTTAGCAACTAAAGCCAAGAGGTTAAACCCATAACCATATACTAAACCCTATACCCTCAACCCTAAACCCTATACCCTAAACCCATAAACCATAGGCTCTACACCCTAAATAATGAATGATTTAGAGATATTAAAGGGAGAGAGGAGAGAGAGACATGAAAGAGAGATAGAGAGAGGTAATTTTTAGATGCACAAGATAACTAAGAGGGGGGGTGAATCAGTTATACATCAAATCCCTCATTAACATTCAGATCTTTATTATCCCTCAAACCCTTAATTAGATTTCTAGCATGAAAGTAAACAAGTGAAACAACAACACATCAAAACACAATTCATAATAGAACACTAGATTTATGTGGAAAATCTAAGAAGGGAAAAACCATGGTGAGGATTAGCTCACTATTTAAATAAATTGCAACACCGAATACAATAGGCTCATTGTCAAAGGGTTCACTACCAAAAAGAAAGAAGGGCTCACTACCAATTACTTACTCGCAAATTAGAAAGAAGAAAGAAAGAAACTTTTACAAAGATAACTTCATCTCAAAGCTACAAGAAGATCGACCACAACAACTCTTCACCATCCGCAACCTTCAGCTCACTTCCTTTAGTAACTTTAGGTACACTAAAAATGTAGACACCTTTTGCTCACTACTTCAAGTAGCCTTAGTCATCAAAGCTTACACTCAAATCACAACTCTTAATCACATTTCATACCAAAACAAACCACACACACTTCTCCAACACTCTACCTTGTATTTATACCATCCATAACTTTGAAAATATTCTCCAAGGTCAGCTATGCACCTCAAACATGCAATTACAAAATAGGTCGACACCAAACACTTCCACGGTGGAAAGAAGTGAAGGATGACCATAGCAAGGGATAACTAGGACCCAAATATACATCACCACACTATTCAACACATTCACAATCCATGAGGTACCACTGCAAATAGCACTAGCATGCCAGGTTGACAAAACTTGAAGTAACACTAAAAGAAACCACATACACACTTCTTTAGGTCACGTAGACCACATAAAAACACTCCACAATATCCATACAACATCTCAAAATATTCCAACATCATTAGAATATTTTGTAACTCTATCACAACCACTTGAAATTGAGAACACCATCATTCTATGTAACCAGACACACTAGCACAAACATCCAACTAACTAATGTAACATGCCCATTTTTCTACACAGTAATTTTCCTATGTTTTACCCACAACTAAAAATTTTATGCATCTAATCTTTAAGAGCAACAAAAAATTTCTTTTCCTTTGAATAATAATGATGATACATGATTTCCATATGACATTTCATACAAATACATACATAGCTTAAACAAGCTTACAACAGGGATAAAGTACAATGGTCTGGGAGTTCCCCCTCAAATCTTGGCCCCAAATTGAAGAGGAGAAGAATCAATCAAGCGCTTTTTTGCCAACCTCGGACTTACTACAATCCCCCGCACATCTACCTAACTAGTAAGATGGCCCTACCCTTCAACGAAGAGATTGGTTTGGTAACCTAATAACAATAGCCTATTTTTAGCTTGGTGTTGTGTCCTATACGTTTCTAAACTAATATCCAATGGTTATAACTTATATGTATGAACATCCCATGCCTAGTACGTAATCCCGAATAATTGTGAATTCGATAGTGTAAACAGTGGCTACTTACACTACTTTGTCCAAAGTTTTCATTACCCTTAACTTAGAGTAGATGTCACATGTTCACCCACCTTCCTAGCTCGATTTGGTTTATAATGACCATTATACTCTATATCTAGGTTACCCCCTTTCCCATGAATCTGACCAATCATAGGAATAATTTCACATAATCAACCCATAACAATACAACTATAAAACCAAAGTGTTTCAACAACATCTTGAATAATGCTACTTACGTCTAACATATACTCCCTTCATAAAGTGAAGATAACTACACATAGTATAACTACGTTGTAATTAATAAACTCCCATATATATGGTACATAAAGACATAATCTACAAGATAGGTTCTACAACATATTACATAACCATGAAACAAGAAATCTCATACAAATACCACAACATATTAAAAAAAACTCTTTTCCCAAACATAGTAAACAAACTATTTTTATCCTTTCCAACATAAAGACAAAGGTATAGAAACTAGAATACATTTATAAGCTCCAATTGATTATACTCCTTCCTAGTGTAAATCCTCAAACTGATTGACACCCCCTTTGAGTTCCACTTGAAGATTCCCTTCTAACTTCTCACAAAATTTCACATTAACCATAAATACAAAATACCAAAATAACTCTCAACTCACAGAAAAATAACATCAAGATAATCAGAAAGATAAGTGTAGCATTTGGTAGAATGGACACCTCTATTTATAATAACTTGATAGCAACCGAAGGCTAAAAACAAGCAAGTGTACTTGCCACATTTCTTCCTCATGCAATGACTCACTCACAGGTTTGCAACACATGACTATTCTTAAGTTGATTCAACTTAATATTTGGGACATCAAGCAGATAACAGGTTTCCTAATTTGAATTATATTCCAAAATGATGCCAAGTTCACACTTGACTGATTCAAAACACTTATTTGTAGGTTTATTCGAATTCATGGACTTCTTTTGCATTGCAACCTCTTCTAAATATGGCACCACATCTATTCTTTGGTGCCATCTTCACATGTGCAACCTACTGACTTATTCCTTACTTCACACAACATTTCTTAAGTGCTTAAAACTGCTACAATACTTCATACATGCTTATGTTTTAATGTTGACTTGGTCATGTTTCACTTTATGCACTAGATTAACCACCACATAAATCTATGTTTTATGCTTCATGTGTCTCATGGAATATATTATATGCATTACTACATACTACTAATATTAAGATCAATGCTATCTTATGCGCTTTATGATATATATTAATAATTTCAAATCTCATATATATATTATATATAAATATTTATATTAATGCATACATAAGGTTTACAAATTGTAATGACATAAATTGTACTCCCTTCTTAGAGATGGTATAATTCCTCGCTTAATTTGGGAATGAGTAACATTAAAATGGACCTAATGTTGCCTTGATCTAGTGTTGCAATGTGTTTTACACATTCACATTGGGTTTAGGGCCCTTTTAAGCTAAATAGACCTAATTTTTCCTAAATTTAATTTTATAAAGTATATTTATGTGCACTTTCATATTGAGTTTTAGGCCCTCTTGCATTTATGACCTTCATATCATCATTAATAGGCCTTTATGACCCTATATTATGCATCTCAAGGCTTATTTCAACCAAGATCCTGACATAATAAACAGATATACTTAATTTCTCAACTCCTTGACATTTCCTCCACCTACAAAGCCTGGTGGGACCCATATGCCACCTTGGGTGTATGAGCCCCATCCAGATGGGACGTATATGCCACAAGTGGCATATGAGTCCCATTTGGCCCCTTTTTAGGGTTTTGAGCGAGAAATTAGGGTTTTAAGTTCAAATTTCATGAGTTTCAGCCTTTGGGATCTAATAAACGGTAAGTTGGATGGATTTCCTATATAAACAAGGTTTCAAATCATTATTTCATATAAGCCTTCATGATATCAACCTAAGCTATCAAGAGTTAAGCATTCTAATACTTCACAAGAGTGTCAAGAGAGTTTACAAGAGCATTTCTAAGGCATTCGAGGGCATAATTCTTCATCATTTTTTGTAGTAATTCAAGATCCATCATGTCAAAGATCATAATGCATCAAGCATGTTGTTGAGCTAGTGTTGTGATGTAGCATTGAAGATCCATTTGTAATCATTGTTTCATATCCATATTCAAGATCAAGATCTACATTCCACATTGTCACTTCATGTTAGATTGTTGATTTACATCTCATGACATCATTCAAGGCATCATTGTTCATGTTTCATATTTCATGTTTCATGTCCATATTTCACTATTTCATCACAATGTTTAATTACCTAAATGGGGTTTGACCAAGGAAAACCCCTATTTTATAACAATCAACAAGTTTTTATCTCTCTACATGTGTGATTGCAGATCTAGGTGTCTTGGAGTTTGAAGGATCTTTAAAGATTAGGTTTCAAGGTTGAAGAAATTTATCATTTTTACAAGGTTTCTATCTTCACAGAAAGTCACCAATAGGTTGCAAATTAGAGTTTTAGACCCAGAAACAAAGTGGGGAAGGAAGAGCAGAGATAGGAGAGTAGATTCAAATCTTAACCCTCTGAAAAAGAAAAGTGGTACTGATACACCACTTGTGGTGTATGGGTCCTAGTATAGCACATTTTCCAAATTTCATTGAATTCAGATCAACCACTGTGAGATTCCATTTTTGGCACAAAAACCCTAGTCTGGGACTAAATCACCCAGACTGGTGTATGAGTCCCAGTGGACATTAAATAGCAATATTTTAGAGTTTTGGAGCTTGTTTTGACCTCATCCTTCTTCCAAGTGCACCTCTGTTCATTCTCAGTTTTTCATTATGTATTTCAGTTTCATTTCCTAGGTCATTTAGTTAGGTTTTGCATAGTACTTTGCATTTCATTTACATATCTAGTCTTTCCAAGCCCTAGCTTTGTGGTGAACCCTCTTATTGTCTTTAATCACACCCTAGGACACGCCTTTTATAGTTCTCTTTCCCATTTACATCCTTGGATTGAGATCTCTAGGTTTCCTTGAATGATATTTGGAGAAAAATTGTTGTTCTATGTCCTAAACCATAGAGCAAAATTTTTTGACAAATTATTTTGTTGAACCCAATGTGAACACCTCTTTTCTGATTTGGATTACATTAGCTTTGCATTAGGGTTTTGCATTAGTTAATTTGCATCTAGGGTTTCTAAATATTGCATTAGTGAAAGTGCATATATAGGTTGCATTTTTGCATCTTGCATCATTGAATTTCATTTGAAATATGTAATTGCACTTAGCCTAGACATCATACAAACCAGAAAGCAACATTCACTCAAAATTTCCTAAAATTGGCGCAAAACCCCTAATCTGGGACTCATAAGCCCCACTAAGCGATTTAGTCCCCGTAAAAGTTGTTTTTCCTACTTTCTCATAATTCTGTGTTGTGAATTTTTCAGCATTTGACCCTTCCAAAAACCCTAATTGGGACTCATACACCCCTTTGGGCGAATTAGTCCCATATCAGCCCTAAAACTACCTTTTATAGCATTGAAATCCTTGTTTCTGCACTTCTATTTGATGTCATTAGTTATCTGTTTCAGTTGGCTGAGTTTTTGTTACATGCATTTCACTAGATCTAGCTTAAATCGATTCATTTCATGCATTGCTTAATTCCAAAATTGCATTTACAACATTTCATTTTTAGATTGTTGCATTGTTTAGAATCTAAAAATTGCATTTGCACATTTCATTATAGGTCATTATGTTGCATTTTACTTGTTTCTTTTTATTTTAAGTTTGCATAGATTACTTTGCACAAATGTTAGTATCTATCTTTTCCAAGTTTGCAAAGAAAAATTTATTCAATAAGAATGTTAGTCATTCTTTCAATACATTTCCTAGTTATGAGAGTCTCTTAGTGCAAAAGAGTGAAAATGCGGATGCTTACCTTAAACCTACACCCCCTCCCATCTTTCCTATTTGTTGGAATGATGTGATAGAAGAGGATACAAGCATAGATAACCATGACGATCATAATTGTTCTTCTCCCGATACCTCTCCTATTTGTGACAAAGTTATCTTGGTGAAAGAAGATGCAATCATTGAGAATCATGAAAGTCTTGTTTGTCCTTCTCCTCCTCCCCCTTGGGAAGATATTATAACACAAGAAGATGAGATCATTTCCACCACTTTACTTAGTCTAAATTCATCCCTCAACACCTCCCCTAATTGTGAGAATGCTTTAGTGAAAGAGGATACAATCAAGAATGATCATGAAAATCACATTTGTGAGGACATGTTGGTGTTAAAAGATCCAATGATTGAAAGTTATAGCATTATTTCTCTCCTTCCTTATGTCCCTAACATTTGGAAAGACCTATTCAAATAAAAGGATTTAGTCATTCATAAGCATGACAATGATAGTTGTCTTTCCCTTGATGCCTCCCCTATTTGTGATAAAAATAATTCACTTGTTTTCTCCTCTCCTAAAATCTCTCCTACCAGGGTAGAAGTTATGGCACAAGAGAATGAAACCTTAGAAAACAATAATTAAATCATAGACAATCGTGATAATCACATTTCTCCTTCTCCTAGTATCTCTCCTAGTTGTGAAGAAGATATTTTAGTGTTAGAAGATCAAAGTAATGAGAGTCATGAGAACCTTAGTTGCCTCTCTTCCCCTAGGGAAAAAATTGCTGACAAACAAGAAAATTCAACCATTGATAACTCCCTTACTTGCGATGTCATTTTAGAAGAACCAAACTTTGAATGTCATGAACATCTAGTTTGTAGTTCTCCTAAAAACTCTCCTCCTAGGGAGGGTATCATGGTGCAAGAAAATAACAACATTAATAATAGTGATGGGACTTCCTTAGATGATAGTGAAAAGATGACACTAGAATCCCCTTCATTAGAAGGACATCTAATCGAAATTGTTGAGGTTATGAATGGACAAGTGTCCATTAGATTCCCTTTTATTAACAGACCTCCTACATACCCTGTGGGACATCCTAAGAATCCTCTAATTCTTTACCCACCCTCTCAATAACTGCAAACTCAAAACAAACCTAAACTTATCCTTTACCCACCTGAGAATAATGTTTCATAGTAGCTGAGCTATACTACCATTGCTCATACATATAACACTAGAAACAATCTACAATGAAGAAAAACACCTTCAACATCCCTCCCACTGCCTAACTCTATCTTTCCTGGTCCCCCTCATTTTCCCTTACAAAGTGGAAAGGAGTATGATCTCCTTAAACAACTAAAGAATACTCTTGCTAAGATATCCTTATGGGACCTTATTCAAACCTCCCCTCATTATCATAACATGATTCAAAATGCCTTAAAACAAGGTCTTACCTCCCATATTGTGCAATAAAATGAAATAGCAGCCCAAATTCAAGCTATAACTTCGAACAATGTAGACATTATTTTTCATCGACATGAGCTACCCCTTTGGAAATGAGAAAGAAAAACAATTCCTTCATGATAATTTGTCTGCCTATAATAGGATAGGAATAAAAATAACCCTTGTTGATAATGGCTCCGATCTTAATGTGTGTAGTGTGAAACTTTTGGATAGACTTGGCATGGATAAGTCAAGAATTGAACTTGATTCCTTATCAATTCGAGGATTTGACAATGTAGGAAAGCAACTGCTTGGTGTCATTAGTTTTCCTATTATAGTTGAAAAGGCTACCTTACAAACCCCTATTCATTTCATGCGTCATGATCTTTCATACAATCTTCTTTTAAGAAGACCATGGATTCATGAGATGCATGTGGTGCCTTCGACTCTTCATTGTATCATGAAATACGTCTATAAAAATAAAGTGTACCAAGTTGAAATAGACCCCGAGCCTAGAAGTTGCTTACAAGTTGAAAAAGGAAAGCCAAATCCTCTAAAAACATTAATTCCAACTTCAAACATAGAACATGTAAATGAAGAGAAACAAGAGACGGAAAAAGTGTCAAAACTATTAGACAATGATTGGGGTTCCTTAGATTTCACACCTAGCTTTGATGGGAAATAGAAGATCACAATAAAGAAGCGTGAAAAAGAAAAATAAGTAATGTCAACCCAAAATTTGGAAGACCCTTCGAAAGCATCCACCTCAATCGCTTTAGAACAAAAGACAATAAATTACACAACAAACTTTGATGAATTTGATTACAAGTAACCACCAAATTCAGAAGAAATGAAACAACTTTATGGAAAAGGTTATGAACTTATGAAACAACTTGGATATAGTGGAAAAGGATGTGGTGCTAGGGAAAAAGGTATTCATGTCCCTATAGCACCTAACATGCAAGGAACGACTATTGGTCTTGGATATTGTCCCTCGAAAGAAATAAATAGGCCTTCACTTAATATCAACACTCTTACAAAAGAGTCCTCTAAGCCAAATTTAATATTAGTGCATCTCAAACTGATAGACACTAGTGGTCTTGATTATTATCCTTTAAAAGAAACGAAAGAAATAGAGAAATCTTCACTTAACATAAATATCACACAAAACACTAATGATTTGGATTTGATAGATTTTACACCCTCCTGTAAAGGAGAGTACAAAATCTCGCAATCTAAAGAGTCTTGTGTAAGTGTGACATCTTGTAGCAAGCAAGAGATATCTTTGTTACAAAATAAAGGAACATCTACTATTGATCAAGAGAGTATCTTGTCAAGACTCCTCCAAGATCACTTGATATATCTCCCTCCAAGAACATGAAAGAAATTTTACTACAAGAGTTCATTTTGTGCATATCATAGATTTCATGGCCATTCTACTAATGAATGTAAAGCTTTGATTAATAAAATTCAAAATCTTAAGGATTGTAGTGCTCTTCCTTGTGTTGAAGCACCTAGTTCCTCTAATTGATATTCATTTTCACTCTAGCATGTTTCTCATCAATCATCTTGGCTCATCCTTTTCCTACACTAAGTGGGGGCAAGGGGGTTAAGTACACTTGTCCTTGCATGTCACTTTTCATTGTGTTTGTTGGCTAGTTGACCGCCTTTCATGTACATATAAGAGAAAGCTTGGGATGTGGATGACATCCCTCAAGTTGACTCACATGTGGCATTGCATCGAAACTCATGTTTCACTGTGATATTTTCTTTCTTCTTGTGACACATTCTCCTCTTGGTGGTGTCATCGAGTTTGATTTCCTCTAAGAGTGTGATATTTCTTTGACATTTCCTCTCTTAGAGACATTAGGCACGATGTTCCCTAAGAAGAGACCTTACATGAACTAAGAAAAATCCCTTTGAATGTACCTTACACTATTTTTCATTTATAATGTATGTTATATGGCCACCTTGCATAACACACTGAGCTTGCCTATGGAGCCATCTTGTTTGTTCATGAGTGTCAAGCATACGAAGTTTTGCTTGCCTCGTGAATCCTATCGTTCATGTTTTTTGGCACCTTGTCAAATTTATCAGGAGGTATAGCTTTTGTATGGTTGTACATATGGGAGCCGAACTTAGGCATGACTTTCCCATAGCCACTTGCTTGGGGGCTCACCTAGTGGATGACATGAGGTTCTACTAGCCCTTGTGAGTGTGCATTTGGTTTGCATAGTGGACAACATGCCCCACTTGTAAGACACCCTTTTTGGATACTCACCCAATGGACAAGCTTGAAGATTTGTTTCCTCAAAGTGAGCGTACATTTTTGGAAAAATAACTTAGATTTGAACCACAACATGCAGGAAAAATAGTTGAAGCTTGATCCACCTTTTTCTTTCATCTTTATATCTTTGAAATTGTATATGTGTGTATCTTGATGTTGATTATTATTCACCTTGTGTGTGTCCTTTTGTGCTTATGTCACTTTGACGTATTATCTTGGATCATGGGGGCTTGACCACCCCTTTGATCTTTTTCATCCTAGACCATCTGTATTGGTACACTTGGACCCCTCTTGAATGTCTACTTTAGTGTGAGTTTGAAGCAAGTTCCTCCTCTCACTAAAGTGGGGGCTAGATGTAATCATGGAAATTGTTCTCCCTTCTTGGATATGGTACAATTCCTCACTTAAATTGGGAATGAGTAACATTAAAATGGACCTAATGTTGCCTTGGTCTAGTGTTGTAATGTGTTTAAAACATTCACATTGGGTTTAGGGCCCTTTTAAGCTAAATAAACCTAATTTTTCCTTAATTTAATGTTGTAAAGTATATTTATCTACACTTTCACATTGAGTTTTGGGCCTTCTTTCATTTATATGACCTTCATATCATCATTAATAGGCCTTTAGGACCCTTTATTACGCATCCCAAGGCTTAATTCAACTGAGATCCCAACATAATCAACAAAAATACTTAATTTCTTAACTCCCCGACATTTCCTCCACCTAAAAAGACCTAGTGGGACCCATATGCCACCTTGGTCATATGAGTCCCATTTGATGGAACCTCAAAGTTTTGCTCTCTTTGTTCTCTTTTATCCTGCCTTATGTCTCTAGTTATCTATGGTGTTTGGGAAAAGCCTAAGGTTGGGGTTTTACCTTTGTCTTCATGTAAAACCCTAGTGTTCATCTTATGCCTTAGGTGGGATCTATTTGGCCATTACTTTTTGGGGGGGTTTTAAAACAACTTATGCCCCATCGCTTCGTCTAGGTCGCCCCCCCTTTTTGTTTCATCATTTTATTTCCTTCACTTGACTTTATTTTCCTAAGTCTTGGATGGTCTCGTGCTCCCTCGTTTAAATGAAAACTCATGTCATTGTTTTTCATCGGCCTAGTGATGTCCCCTTATTCCTTTAATAAATTTTTTTATTTTGCAAAGGGACAAGTTTGCATGACCGTAGATCAATCATCGTTTGATCTCAGTCATTCCCCGCCATCCCACAATGACTCCACCACACTATTTTGGCTAATCATGATATCATGGGCGAGCGCCATGTGTCTCGTCCGGTGAAGCCAAAGGGATGATAAAATACTTTGATGCATCTATTTGGTTTTAATACATTATGCAGCGGGTTACTAAAGTGTTTATGAGATGCACGTGTTTCAAATCAATGGAGATGTTATCATCTTAGTAGGAAAGGTGCTTGATCGTTAAGGACAAAGCTGGCGACTGTGTTGGATGAACTAGATTGCTGATGGTTGAAGATCCATGGTTTCCCGCCATCATGTGATCAGAATTTGTGAGGTCTTTATCGATTGCGATATCGTAGGCGAGCGCCACATGGATTTCGTTGGCAATGCATAGTATGTTGGCCCCCTTGTTTCCACGATGGAGATTCTGCCAGTTTGATTTTGAAGGCAGTCGTTTGATGATCTGACCAAGGTGAAGGATCGACGGCTAATATTTGAATCTGCATCAAATGCGATTGGATCCATTTGTGCAATGCGCGAGTAAGGTTTAATGGCGAACATGACATCTACTGCCATGGTTTGATCGAAATAAATCAATTATTCTTCTGCTTTTGGTATCACAAAGCATTCAAAACATCTTTCCAGAGAATTCACGGAGCCAAGGACGAAGTTACAAATTGTTACAACAAAGATTTGGGTTTCTGCAAGCACAAAGCCATGAGTTGATTTATGTATCTCCTAGTTATTCTGAATTTGAATTTGGGGAAAATTAGTTGTGTGCTTGTTGGAGGGCTTGTTGATAATTGTTTTAGGGCTATAAGTTAATTGAATTGTGGGAAATTGCAAAGTTTTCTTCTGTAATTTCATATTTTGTTTAGCCCTAGTTTGTTTAAGGTTTGAGATAGCAAGGAAGCCCTAGTTTACTCAAGATGGCACCGACAAAGCAACACTCTGGCCAGATTGATTATTTAAGTAGAAACCTATATGATGATTTCCTAGATCACTTGCCCTTGTCAACAAATGATAGGAAGAAGGGGTTGGTTTTGATGCGAGGAAAAACTCTAGGGGAGGGATTAGTATATAATTGTTCCAACATAGCAGATGCTAGGGTTCCTCTTACTAGTCTAGAGATTTTTAGATTATGGTTTGGAAAGAGGAATTTTCCCCACCCCTTTTCTAATGGTTGGATGTATGATATGGGGAAGTTGGTGGTACCAAATGTGTTCCCTGATGTAGACTTTCTTAGGGAAATGGCTACACAATATGACCCTGTCACATGGGTGATTTGAGATAATGATGGAAAGGTTCTGTTAAGCATCAACATAGAGGAATTCTGACAGGTTTTTGATATGAGTGAGCCTAGTACATTCTTGGTTCCTATTGATCTTGAAGATATGAAACAAGAATATGAGAGGTTGAAATCACTTTTCAGAGTGAAGTTGCTCCCACCTCATTTGGCTAGGGCAGGAGGTTCAAAATTCCATATTAGCCCTAATGACCAAGAACCTTTCAGACTGAATTTCTTTGCAAAGCATTTCTTGGCTACCTTTTACTCATTGTGCCAAATTTAGGGTTTTCACCCCAACGCGGTGATTCCTATTGCTTACATGTTCATGGGGGTGCAAATACAACACCCTAATTTCTTGGTGATTTATGATTTTGCTTCTTGGCTGGCCGAAAAGATACATGAAGGGCTATTGAAGTTATAGAAAAATGATACAGGCACTCCATTCTTATGGTATTCCATGTTAATGTATATGTTCTTGTATAAGAATTTTGAATTCTTCTCTGAGAAGATGGAGTTAAGGCAGTGGGTTAATGAAGAAAGATTGCCAGTGCAGGTATGGACTGTAGATTTATCATGTAACAGGGAGAATGCCAGTTATGTGAATTTTGACAATTATTTTGCTTCTAGATTGAGATCCAGGCTGATGATAAATGTACCCAAGATTCCTGAGGAGTTGCATGATTTCCTTAGACCAAAGGGGAGGAAGCCAAAATTGAAGGTATGCCATAACTAGGGTGATATTATTCCATACCCAGTCAGCACTGTCTTGAGGGTGTATGGTTTTTATGGGACCCCTCATATATTGCCATACAATGTGCCACCAAGAGTGGGATTTGCAGAAGTTATGTGGCAGATTGGTTGTATCCATGAGGACAACCTTACTGGGAAGGGTAAAGGAACATTTTTCCTGGATTACACTGTGGTATCATATTTTGTCTTTTCGAAGGGAGGTTGGGTGCACTTTGGGAAAAAATCTGAAGAATACCATTTGACGTGTGGTCCCAAGCGACAACATGATCTTGAGGGCTTCTTTGCTCTTTTTAGAAAAAAGATAAAAGGTGGTAAGTTTTTGCATGAGTTCAACATCCCTGAAGACTTGATTAGAAATGAATTTGACCTAAATATCCAGGAGTTGAACAAGGAGAAATGGGTAGCTTATAACAAGCTATTGGCTATTGTGCACAAAATGGATCCAAAATATGATCCATTGATGGAGTTCAGTCCATATCATAAGAAAATTGACTTCTTGATGGGCAACTTCAAGGAAATCATGGGCACCTTGATGACCAAGAAGGTAAACTTGGAGTCAGACTTAGGCATCCAGGAGAAAGATTCCAAGACAATTGAAGTAAGGCCAGCTAACCAACCTATAGAAATATGGCATATTTATAGAAGGAAGAGAAATGATAGTAGTGATGAGGAAGAAGAGGATAGAAAGGGAAAAAAATAATGAAATTTCCTACACAAAAAGGTCCAAAGCTCAAAACGCCTAGGGCAATTAAAATTATTGATTTGGAAGCATCACCTAAGAATAGTCCCTCACCACCACCATCAAAGCCAAGCCCTAAAATGAAAAGAATTGAACAATCACAAGAGGATTTGGTGGATGAGATTGTTGTCACTGACTAGGACATGTAGATGGGTATGCCTTCCCCTCCTAGGTCGGTTGAATTGGTTCTCTCTAATCTGGATATGAAAGGAAAATGTGTGAAAGATGCAAGAATGGAAGCATGTAAGGAGTTTCTAGATGATAATGCATTTGTAAAAACTCCAATTTTCTTGCAATTAGTGTGGAGAATGAAACTGGAAGAATATCAAGATAAATGCAAAAGGAGAAGAGAATTGAGACCTGATAGGTCAAACCAGGAGAATGATGATGAAGTGAAAGTTGAACTAATGGAAGAGTTCAAGAACATCATTCCTGAGGAGGGGAGAAAATTGGTAAATCAAGCCAGTGTCTTGATTTTTCCTAAGTGGGACATTGCAGATGTTGTAGCTTTTAATGCTATTCTGAATTCCAAGCACCCCCTACAAGATTCTGAAGAAGAGGTCAAGGCAGCATTGCAAGATTTTGCCTTCAATGAAGAGTATGATACCTTAGCGATTTGGGCTTTGGCCCCTCAAGGGAGAAAACTGAATGTTACTAATATTAGCCCAAATTTAAAAGGAGGGTTGATAATAAAGAGAGCTTCAAAGACCTCAACCATAGAGGCTACTAATTTGACTGTAAATGTGGCCAAATTGGCCCAAAAGTCTGATGAAAGAGAGGAGGTTGAAAAGAAAATCCTAATAGAGAAGTACAATGCCATAATTGGGGAATATAGAAAGATGCAGCAAAGGAATGTTGAGCTGCAGATTGAGGTGGACAGGTTAAAGAACAAACAGATTGGGGAGACATCAAGTGCTCCAGGGATCAGAACATTTCCTTCCACATCAAGGTCAGTGCCTCCTACTTCTCCTATTTTGTCTACACCAGGGTCTCCCAGTCAAACTCCTTCCCTCAACCCTACTTTAGAGCTAATTGATGAAGAAATAGAATGCTTTGTTGATCCTTTGAAGAAGCAGCTAATGCACAAAATTGCAGAGTTATAGGCATCCTTGAAGATGAGTGAGGAGGGAATATTTTTAAAGCAAAGGGAGGTTGTAAATGTTGTATTAAGACATTTAAATGAGAAATTTGATGACAGATTGTCATCTATATATTCTTTATATTCTTTATTATTGAGTGCAATAAAGAATATTGATAGGGATCAGGAGGTAGTGGTACCATTAATTGAAAGATGGATCCCTAGGGCCAATGATCTAGACATAATGTATAAAGCCTCAAGGTTTGATGTAAATAATAGGCCCCAATCATTAAGGCATACTTAGGTGTTAGTTAAGTCATTGCAAGGTTTTCAGACCTTACCAGATGACTTGAGTAGGAAGATCAGAGAGTTGGTAAAGAACTTTGATGATTGGAGTGACACATTGTTACCTGACATAATTGATGAGCAAGGAAATATTAGGTCACTCCAACAATCGCAGGATTGGGCAAATGAAGTCATCAATTGTCAAATTAGATTAATTTGTGATGACTCAGATTATGATTTATTGGTGAGCTGTATGGAAAAAATCATTAGCACCAGTTCATTTTTTGAATCTTTTGAAAGAGAAGCGAATCAGGTGGCAGTTAAGTATACACCTTATAGTGTCAAGGTGAATGAGGTAATCAATTTTGATTGGCCAACTGATGAGGAATACCAAAAATGGGTAAATTTATATTTAACTGAGGAGGATTAAAAAGGAGTAGGTTGTTAACGGTTAACAGATCAGCTGTTGCAGTTACAACAAATTCCAATTTTGTTTTTGGTGACAGTCTTGGCGCGAAATTCTTGAAGTTTTTGTTGTTGCATCAATCATTCTTAGCGGGCACGATGAACAAGAGGATTCTCTGGGAAATTGTTGTTGTAACAAATTTTTGGAATGTCACAAAGCGGTCCAATTGGTTGGTGACGTGTTGCTTTCTGGCCCGATGCTTGTTTTCTCCTTCTTTTCTATAAGAAGGATTTCAAGGCTAGAAGTACGGGTTAGCAAGTGAGATATTTTTTGGTCGAGTCTAGGTGAAGTGTAGAAAAAATTGTAAACTTCGATGGTTTTAGGGAAAATGCAATTTAGGTTTTGATTCATTTTGTAGTAGGTTTTGAATTCATGGGGATTGGATGTTTTATGACAATACTGAAATTTGAATTGAAATGATTAATTCAAACTCACATCTCTCCATTGTACATGCATATTTGAATTTTGAATAAGATAATCAAGGGTTGTCTCGTTCATCTCACTGTTGTGGTGTGTATGACTCTTGTTTTAGCTTTAATTCAAATAATTAGTTAAAATGCTTGAATGGGATTGTAGGTGGATATGTGTTAAATTTGTCATAAACCCTTAGATGCTTATGAATTTGACTCCCCCAATGGATATATGGTACTGATCTGAGTTGTACTAATTCGTATGGTTCAGTATTTTTTTGTCTTTACCTAGAGCTTGCTACAAATTGCAAATCAATGACTATCTTATACTGTGAGATGTGTTGTAGTTATCTCATGCTCCAAATAGTCGATATTATTGATGAACAACCAATTCTATTTGGTATTATCCTATTATGTTAAGCTATTAAATGATATTATATGTTGTTGTTTATGTTGTTTATGATAATGGTGTAGAGGTTGTAAACGCATTAAGGGATCACCCTCCCAGGTCTTGCAGAGCCCAAAGTGTAGGAGGTCTTTAAAATCCTCGTCAGTTGGTCTAGGTCCTTCGAGCTGCCCTTGATTGGAATTGGCAATTTCATAGGTAGATTAGAAGACCAACCTGGTTACAAAAAAAAAATCCAATAAAATGGCGACTCTACTGGGGATGAACTTGAGAAAATTTTGATAGAAGATCATTCTACCTTAAAAGAGTCATTGAAGTTTCAAGTCAATCTGTAACTAGAGATTCATAGTTGAGTATTTTCACTCCCCATCCAAGTCACAAACCAACAGAATGGCGACTCTGTTGGGGATCTAATTGCAATATATTTCTAGTCAATGTGTCGGTTATCTATTTTACGTAGGGTTTTCATAATATTTTTGTGATTTGAAGGTTGAGCCCATGGTTCTGTGTTCGGTTTGTCCATTTCTTTTGTTTTCAAAGCATTTTGAGTCATTTAGTGAATCACAGTTGTATGTTGTCAATATCAAGTTCCAAAGGTCTTTTGAATTCCACCAAGTATCTCTGGATATTTGGTATTCCCAAGATAATTGGGTGGCGACTCTGAAGTCTCTGCACTAGTGTGTGTTTTATTTTGAAAAATTAATATAAGCTGAAGGATCTTTTGGACAAGTACGTAGAATGAAGAACACCAGGTCTTTCATGAAGAATCATCCAGAATAGAAACTAGAGGGTGAACTTCCAAAAATGAAGAAGAAGGAGTGGATAAAGAAAAGACCATAATCTAGCAATGTTGCTCCTGTGTCACAGAACCCTGTACACCAAGGTACAAGTAGGCCTTTACACCCTATCCCTAAAACTCTTGAAGAGGTATCTAGAAATTCAAAATCAGATAGTTGTGGATTTTTTGATGCATTGTTTAATACACTAGTTCAAGAAAATGTAACATGTCAAAATAAAGGGCATGTTAGTGTCCAATATACTGCAAAGAGAAGAGGTAGGAGTAGAATTCAAAGCCATCATAGAAATGACACTAGTGATGTGCCTCCTCCTTCTGCTAAAGATGATGGAACTCCTTTATTGTTTGAACATGTACTTGAAGAGGTCAATCTAATAGATCTAAATGATACATCTTCTGATATGACTTTGCCTGACCCTGATGATGATTTTGGAGACATTGATTCCTTGAGACGGGAGATCCAAAAGCAAGCTGAGCTCAGAAGAAAAAAGGAAAAGGAGAGGGAAACATAATTGATGCATGTTGTGATTGAAAGGGATAGGTTGATTAGACAATTGGAAACAATGAAGTTCCTGAACCAAGAAAAACCTAAGCTAGATGTTGAGGGCCCTATTATACATGAAGTTGTTGATAGGGAGATAAAGCTTGTGTTTAAGGAAAGTCTTGTAGGTCAATTTGATGCCCAATCAAAACCTGAAGACTCAAAACCCTCTAATTCTGTTAAGTTTCAACCGAGTAATCCAAACCATAAGCCTGTTTTAGACAAGGGAAAACAAAAGGTTGAGGGGATTAAAATAATTGAAAGGGTGACTTCCTACCCTCCTAAACGAGATCCCTCACCACATGTATCATTACAAGTTGAAACTGCCTTATAAAAGGCTAGAAGGGAGAGTGAGGCTCTTGCAGAAAAGTTGGAGAGGATAGAGATTGAGGCTACAAATGCAAAAAAGAAGAGGAAAATAAGTTTCCTCAAGATGTCATACATTGATGAGGCTACACAAGTTGCAACCTCATCAAGTCACCAAGATGCCTTGAAACACAGTCTTGAAATTAATCTGGATCCCACCACAAAAAGTTCTGGCCCAAAGTTTCATGCAACTAGGTTTGTTGATCTAAATCAAGATGGTCCTAGGGTGCAAAATTTAGAGTCTAGTGTTGATTCTCGAAAGACTGAAGGATTATTTCATTGAAGACCTATACAGTTGGAAAGGTATAGGCAATTATTCTTTGATGGTATTCTTGGTTATCCAAATCCCATTCCTAATGATCTGAGAGAAAAGATGAGTAAGTTTGTTGGCAACAATGTTGTGATAGCAAAGGAACACTTAAAATATTTTATGGACATGCTAAATGATTACGAGGTAGAGCATGAAGATGTTATAATGATTTTTTTTTTACAATCTCTGGTAGAGGATGAAAGGGATTGGTACAGAGGTTTACCTAATGCTAGTATTGGTTCATGGGATGAATTTCAAAACTGTTTCAAGGAACAATATGGTGATAAAACAAATGCATAATATTCCCAAGTGGTTGAATCTTCTGCATAATGGTCCCATTGGACTTTGCACTGTGGAACCTCTCTATTATGTAAGTGGAGCTTACATGTTCTGAGCACCTTGAGAGGCTCGATTATTACCACTCCTGGATCCTACACTTATAAATCATTCCAATCAATAACATGGTTATCTCCTGGGGTATACTTCTTAAGATATGATACATGAAAAACATTGTGCATCCTGGAAAGAGCTGGTGGAAAATAAATCCTATATGCTATAGGGATAATCTCTTCAAGAACCTCAAAATTACCTAAGCAACACAGAGCTAGTTTGGATGATTTTCCAAACTTGATAGAACTCTTATGAGGCTTGACCCTTAACAAAACCTTTTCTCCTACTAAGAAACTTATGGGTACCCATTTGGCATCAACATAATTTTTCTTCCTATCATTAGCTTTTGCTAACCTCTGCTTAATAATTCCAACTTGCTCCTCCATTTTGGATAACATCTCTGGCCCAAGTTTTATCCTATCTTCTAGCTTATCCCAGCTTATAGGACTCTGAAATTTCCTGCCATATAATGCTTCAAAAGGATCCATCTTGATTCCCATTTGTATTGTTGATCCATGCAATACATCCTTAGTAGGTCCTCTAACACTTGATTTACCCTTTCAGTTTTTCCATCCATTTTTGGATCATATGCAGAACTTATATTCAGTTTCGTTCCAAGTGCAAAAAATAGGGTTTGGTAAAATATAGATGTCACACGAACATCCCTATTAGATATAATCTTCTTGAGAATCCCATGTAAACTAAATATCCCTTGAAAAAAAATTCAAGTGATTATAGGAGATCCATCAATTAGATTTCCTGGTATAAAGTGAGCTACTTTAGTGAGCTTATCCCCTACTACTAGAATAACATTGTGCTTATTCCTTGACATAGGTAATCCTTGCACAAATTCAATTCTAATGACTTGCCACTTACTTTCTAGAAATTTGTGTGGATATAAAATACCTACAAGATGATGATGCTCTGCCCTCACTCTTTGGCACTCCAAGCAACTAGATACAAACCTTGCAGCATCCTCTTTCATACCCTTTTAGAAATATGATGGATTTAAATCAGCCAACATTTTTTTGACACCAAGATGTCCTGAATATGGTGTGTTGTGAACTTCTTTCCATACCAAGTCATCAATTCACTAGATTTAGGTACATAAATTATCCCTTGAAATTTTAATAATTCATTAGATTCAAGGTGATACCCTTCATACCATTGATCTTGAGGATCATCCAAGAGTGCTTGCTTGAATTGTTCATAGAAATCGTCACCCTTGGATTCTTGCAACACTTGACTGTTAAAGTTAGTTTAAATTGACACCATCAAGGAGATATGCCTCCTATGACTCAAAGAATTAACAAGTCGATTATCTTTCCCCTTGATATAACTAATGTTGAAATCATAGTTTGATATTAGTTATAGCCACCTTCTCTACCTTGCATTAAGATTAGGTTGGGTAAACAAATATTTGAGACCATGGTGATTGGTCTTGAGTCCAAAGGGTTTTCCCAATAGATAATGTCTCCACATCTATAGTGCATGAACAACTATTGCTAACTCTAAATCATGTGAAGCATAATTTTGTTCATAGGGCTTTAGCTTCCTTGATTCATAAGCTATAACTTTCCCCTCCTGCATTAACACTTCACCCAATCCTTCTCTTGATACATCTATAATAACAACAAAGTTACCATCCAGATCTAGTACCTTTAGTATTGGATTCATGGTCAAATTTTCTTTGAGTAGATCAAATGTCGCTTGACATTTCTCTGTCCACTCAAACTTCTTACATTTCTTTTATAGAGATGTGATCTTGGAAAGGCTATCATTGAAAAATTCTCTACAAACTTATGATAATACCCAGCCAAACCCATAAAAATTCTGACTTCAAGTACACTCTTGGGCACCGACCATTCTAATACCGCTTTAATTTTCGTAGGATCAATTAAAATTCCATTTGCTAAGATTACATGTCTTAGATATTGTATCCCTTTTTGGTAAAAATTACACTTTGAGAGTTTCCCATACAACTTATGTTCTCTCAATCATTGCAACACCATCTCCAAAAAAATTTCATGTTCCTCTTCATTCTTTGAGTAGATTAAGATGTCATCCAAGAATACCAACACAAACCTATCCAAGCGGTTTCTAAATATATTATTCATTAGGTTCATGAATGTTGCTAGTGCATTCATCAGTCCAAACGGTAAAATTGTGAACTCGTAATGTCTGTATCTAGTTCTGAAAGTTGTCTTAAAAATACCTTCATCCTTGATTCTTAGTTGGTGATATCCAAAATGTAGATCAATTTTTTAAAACACAGTCACTCCTTTCATTTGATCAAAGAGATCATCGATACATCGCAATGGAAACTTATTCTTTACCATTGCTTTATTAAGAAAATGGTAGTCTATACATATGTACAGTGTACCATCTATCTTCTTAACAAAGATTTTTGGTGCTCCCTAGGGTAAAACATTGGGTCTTATTAATCCTTTAAACAACAATTCTTTTAGTTGTACCTTCAATTCCATCAATTCAATTATGGTCATCCTATATGGTAATTTTGATATAGGTTCCAACCCAGGGACTATATGAATGGAGAAATCAAACACTCTTTTAGGAGGTAATCTTGATAGTTCATCTGGAAATACATCCATGAATTTTTGTAGGATTGGATATTTCTCCATATCTATTTTCCCTGCTTCCACTCCTTCTCTTTCTTCAACTTCTTGAGAATCTTGAGATCCATAATACATGACATCATCTTGAAGGATGAATTCCTTGTATTCCTCAATTTTATCCATCTTTACTGCGAAGAGTTGACAACCTTTCTTTTTCACCTTATGCATTTGCATAGATAAAATATGTCACAGTTTCACTTCTCTAGGTGTTCCTTCAAAAGACACTTGGTCACTTAGGTCATCTAAGCATTCTATGATTTTAGCATGGAAATACACTTTAGCTCTATGCTTCCATAACCATTTCATTCCTAGGATGACATCATAAGACCTAAAGGAGCTATGTATATGTAGACATCCAAATTTGGACACTTTCATTTGTCCAAATTTATCCCTTTTTGTCTAAACATCCTCTTATTTGTATTAATTAAGTAATATCACTATTATTTAATTAATACCTTCTAAATTTCTTCTAATCCCTAAGGTATCTAGTTAAATAATTAAATACCTTACTCTTCAATCCCCCCTTTCATCAAATAAATTAAATAAATATGACATTTATTTAATTCCTCACATGTCACATCCTTTCTTAATCTCAATCAATCTCCTAATCTCTTCATTAGGGATGTGCACATGCCTAATCCTTGATTAGAATGTGTCACATCCTCCAACTTTTGCAAGTTGGCTTCTATTCCTCATTAACCCCTAATTATCTTCTAATTACTAATCAGTTAAGCCTAATCAGTACCTTGGTCAACTCTCCCCATCCCCCAAGGAATTTTTAATTCCATTTTATTCATTCAAGGCTCCTCTCTTCCCCATGTTAATTTTTAATTCACATTTATCCTTCCAAGGTTTTCCTCTTTCCCATGCAAGTCTTCTAGAATCTTTGACCTGTCACATCACTCACATGTGGCAAGTTCCCACCTTTTGGGAACCTTGTTTTATCCACTAGATTCTTCCAATTATTGTGAATTTAAAATTCACTTTTATTCTCCCAAAGCTTTCCCCTTCCCCATGTGATCATTAAGAGGTCACATCAAGGTACTTACAAGTACCTCCCCATCACATGTCATTTTCCACCTCACTTACACATCATCACATCCTAGGCCACTTCACCCTCCACATGTCAAGATGTGAGGGCTTGTGAGTCCTCAACTCACCATAGCCCTTCATCTTGGCCTTGGTGGATAAATCTCAACCATTGAATTCTCTAGAGAATTCAAATTCTTCTATAAATACCCCCAATTTTAATACATTTTAGAACACTTAACCAATTGCACCCTTATGCTACCAAATTGATCACTCAACTTACAAGCATTTCTCTCATTTAGCCAAGCCACTTAGCCATTAGCATTTGCATTTATCACATTGTTCATCTTGCATCTAGCCATCACCATAGCCATCCAAGGAGCACACAAGCTTTCAAACATCAAGGGCCAACCAAGGGATTTGACAACACAAAGGTATAATCATTTGCAATCTGTATTTCATATTCTTTCTTTGTGTTATCATTCCTTAGGCTAATCTTTGAGGTGTTCCTTGTTTTTTTTTATATTGTATTTTAGTGATTTTGCAAATTTAGAATAGGATAAACTCAAGGCTCCACATTTATGGCATGCCTGGTGGGACCCACAAACGAGTTCTTTCATTTCACGTTTGTTGTTGTTAAGTTTGTTTGCAGGTACAGGTCGTAGAGGGGTGGACTTGCCCTGCAGAGGCAGATACACCCTCTAGTTTACTACAGAAGGGCGGATACGCCCTCCAGTTTACCGCAGAAGGGAAGACATGCCCTCTAGTTTACTGCAGAGGGGCAGACATGCCCTAGTTTACATTCTATTTTCTAACATTTGACTGCAAAGGGGTGGACACACCCTAGTTTATATTATGTTTCTAACATATGATTGCAGAGGGGCAGACACGCCCTAGTTTACATTTTGTTTCTAACATTTGACTACAAAGGGGCGGACATGCCCTAGTTTACATTTTCTTTCTAACATTTGACTGCAAAGGGCTGGACACACCCTAGTTTACATTTTGTTTTCCAACATTTGATTGCAGAGGGGCGGACATGCCCTAGTTTACATTTTGTTTCTAACATTTTACTACAGAGGGGCGGACATGCCCTAGTTTACATTTTGTTTCTAACATTTTACTGCAGAGGATTGGGCACGCCCTAGTTTACATTTTGTTTCTAACATTTTAATGTAGAGGGGCAAACACGTCCTAGTTTACATTATGTTTCTAACATTTTACTGCAAAGGGGCGAACACACCCTAGTTTACACTTTGTTTCTAACATTTGACTACAGAGGGGTAGACATGCCCTCTAGTTTACTACAGAGGGGCAGACACGCCCTCCAGTTTACCGCAGAAGTGTAGATACGCCCTCCAGTTTACCGTAGAAGGGTGGATATTCCCTCCAGTTTTCTGCAGAAGGGTGGATACACCCTCTAGTGTGCTGCAGAGGGGAAAAATTGCCCAAAAACTAAACATTTTGGGAGGTAAATGGTCGTTTTTGCTTCATTTTTTTGCTGTTTTCAGACTCTAACCCCCTAACATTGTCTGTTGCAAGGGTATTTGTATTTTTTTCTAACATTTTGTAGCATATTATTGTAATTGACGAAGAACAATGGTTAAAATAGCTAACACTTGCTTGTAGGGCCATCCGCTTGTTCAAATTTTAAAATCCTTCCTTGTTGTTTTCGTTAATCTAGGAATATAGTTAACTAGGGGGAAGTAAAATTCGCTGTTTGCCCTATCTATAAATCTATTTTTTGTGTTACCCAAAGGAGGCATTAGTTTGTTTTCGCTTTCCCCTTGCACTTCATGTGAGCCTAAGGAGTAGTTGGAAATGATTAGTTCCTTCTTTTTAGTGGGACCTGCTTGGGGATTTCATCACCCCAAGGGACGATTCCAGCCACACGTACCGGTGGGGTATAGAAAGGGAGGAGAGAAAAATTTGTACCTCAATCCAGTCATGTCATGTCTAGCAAAGCGTTGAAGCTAGGGTGATACCTAGATAGATGTGAAGAGTTGGTCTAAGTCTTTCAGTATCTCGCTGGGGTTCCCAACTCACGCTTGTGACAGGCTAGTGTTCACGGTTGTGCCTTATGTACCAAGAGTATATCGAGGACTCCCTAGAAGCCTTGTGCATCCTAGATTAAGACCTTTTTTGGCCATACCCTTAACACTAATCATAGGATTGTGCTTGTTTGAAGTGTCTTCTTGTGAGAAACCAATAAATATTTTGACAAGTTAGCCTCATTGTTGTCATTCTAAACCTTTGCCATAGTCGTTTCCATCCAAACCAAGTCTCTATTTCCCATAGTGGGGCAGAATTTCCCTATAGATTACTGCAGTGGGGCGGACTTTCCCTGACCTGCTTTGTAGTGGTGCAGACCTGCCCTACAACTTATTGTAGAGGGGCGAACCTGCCCTGTAGTGGGGCGGACCTACCCCCCTGAACAGTCAATTTCATTATGTTTAACCATTCCAAGCCTTCGTTTGATCATTCCAAACCTTTGATTAACCATTCCAAACCTCTGTCTAACCATCCAAATCTCTTTTTAACCATTTCAAGCATTCGTTCAACCGTTCCATTCGTTCAACTATTTCAAGCATCCATTCAACCATTACAAGCATTTGTTCACCCATTCTATGAATCTGTTCACCCATTCCGGTAATCTGTCCACCCATTCCAAACATCTATTCATCCTTTCCAAACATTCGTTTCCCATTCTGATTACTCGTTTCACCATTCAAAAGACTTATTCCATATTCTAGTGAACCTGCTTCATCATTCGTTAGGCGCATCTGCTCGATTTAAACAAAAACTAGTTGGGAACCTAAAACCCTATCATTTGCTATTATCTAAACATTTTCATTCTCAATCAGTCATCACAATTCACCCTTTAGTCCATTTGCACATTCCGTCTAAGTCAAGTCCCTATTTTCTGATATTTTACTATAGTGGGGAAAACTTGCCCTATAGTTTACTATAGAGGGGCGAACCTTCCCTGCAGTGGGTAGAACTTGCCCTGAAAGCAACCTTCTTTTACCTTCCAAATAGCCTTTTTCACCGTTCATTCAGCCGTTTCAAGCACCTGTTTGATTTTTTTCACGTTCCGAGCAATGTCCCCCTATTTTGAACATTTTTTCATCATATTGAGTGATCATCCCCTCGGTCAAGGAAATCACCCCCTCATTTTGAGCACCTACTTACTTAATCTAAGCATCTGTTTCTGTCTTTTTTTTACCAAAAGGAGAACTTTCATCCATTCTGAGCAGTCGTTTACTTGTTCTGAGTAGTCTTTCATCCCTTTCGATCCTCTGTTTACTCGTTCTGAGTAATCTTTCATCCATCCCAAGCATCCATCTCCTTGTTTTAAGAGTTGTTCAACTGTTCTAATCAATCATTTACTTGTTTCGAGCTTTTGTCTCTGTGACCTAAGATCCGTTCACCCATTCCAAGCAATCGTTTATTTTTTCCAAGTGCTTGTTCATCCACTCCTATCATTCATTCCTCCAATCCAATCATCTATTTCCCCAATCCGATTATCTAACACCCCATTCCAATCACCTGTCTCCCCATTCTAACAACCCGTTTACCCGCTCAGAGAGTCTGAAAGAAGAAGGGCGAACCTGCCCTACAGTGGGGTGGACCTACCCTATAGTGAGGCGGACCTGCCCTGCAGTGGGGTGAACCTTCCCTGCAGAGGGGTAGGTCTGCCCCTCTATGAGAGCAGGTCCACCCCAGAAGGGCAAGTTCGCCCCTCTACAGTAAAAAGTTGGCAAACAGACAATAAATAGATCTAGCTTCCAAATCTGACCGACAAAACCAATCCCATCCAATCCTAATCTGAGCTTTAATCTAATCCCAATCTAAGCTTAACCAAAATCCTAATTTGAGCTTTAATCCGTCTGAGATCTTTGGATATCGAAACAAATCTTAAGATCTCTTCCTCCATCTTCTTCTGATTCATCCTATTTATCCTTTCATCGTCTGTCCTCATCTTTCTAATCTGTATTGATCTAATCCAACATCATGAATCCTTACCCTTCATTGATTCTTCCAAAAATAATAGTCAAGGGAAACCCTAATCACATCGACAACAATAACGAGAATCTTGTTGATCAAGAAGTATACGATATAGATCCCCTTGATGCTATCATCGCTAGTAAAATTTCTCCACCCACTTTCTACAATCCAATCCATCCTCTAAGCTATCATGTTATGTATTCATCCATGCCTAATCATGCTCCTTATGCTACCTTTGACAAGGGATATTCAATATCTTCCTCATCTGAATATTCGTCATATCCTTCATCTACACCATCCTCTTATTTGACATCCACATCTTATTATCCTAATCTGCCATCCCAATACTCCTATTACACTCCCTCCTCCATGTCCCACTATCCTAATCCTCCATACCAATCAACCTATCCTAATCCCACATCCAGACCTTTTTATCTTAATCCTACACCCCCATCAACTTACCCTAATCCAACATCCGCATCTTCCTATCCTAATCCAATATCCACGTCTCCCTATCTCAATCTGCCATCTCAATCTTCCCATCCTAATCCCCCCCCAATATCCTTACTACAATCCACTAGCCGCATCCTTTTTTCTTAATCCACCATCCACTTCCTCATATCCTAATTCACCACTCCAATATCCCTAACTCATCCCTCCATCCAATCCTAATCCTCCATCTACTCCCAGTCCTACAGCTGATATCATTCCCCCATCTGCTCCTAGTCTTCCATCCAATCCTACTCCTCAATATAATCCTTCACCAATCCCTAATCCGTCATCCACTCCTACCTCACCATCTGAGCCTCGAGCATGCAAATTTCTCACTCCAAAAGTTCTCCAAGGACTCATGACAAAGAATACATCCCCAACTTCACACCTTGAAGTCGTGGAACCATGCTATCCCAATCCATCATCTACGGTCCCTAGTGATGAGACCCTTCTCTGCACCACACCTATCATTGACTTCACCACCCTTAGCATCACTCAAACCACTGAAATCATCAAACCCACCGAATCCATTGAGTCCCCATCTCTTACTCCGAGATTCGTTGAACCCATCAAAGACAACCAAATTCAATCCACTCCTCCTACACCTAGATCCACCCAATCCATTGAAGACATCCAAATCCAATCCACGCCTCCCACTCCTATTATCACTGAAATCCATTCCCATGACCTTTATGAAACCTCCATCCTCCCATCTCCCCCATTTGAGGAGTCCCTCCAACACTCCATCATCATGCCACCCACAAAAAATGAGCAAGAGCCTAATCCAAAGGATGCCAACATATCCCCTTTTCCACATCAAGATCATGTTGTCCCATCTAGTCCACCTCGAGATCATAGTCCCCCATTCATCACATCACATGATCCCCTTGTTAATTGAGATCTGACCACTCCATCGCATGAACCCTTATCTCCCACTTCCACAAATCTAGATCTTATCATATCCCCTAATCCCTCTCCTGATACCACCCATCCAGATGCTGCTATCCCATCGCCTCCATCCCATGATCCTCCATCATCGCTTAAACCTACTATCCCCACACCACTTGTATATCCCCTTGGTACTATCACATTCTTCCATGGTGGTCTCCTTGCAGAAGAAAAAGAAAGCATATATACCACCCATCATCCTCCGCATAATAATGGACTCGCATCATTCTTCTAGAATAACAAAAATCCTATCATGGATTGAATGCTCAAGAACATGAACTATCAAGGAAAAGGTCTAGGCCTTCATGAGAAAGGTATTTTAGAGCCCATCTAGGTCAAAGAACAAATTTTCTATTCATCCTTTTATCCATTCATCACCTATCCATGTCATCCATCATAAACATCCCACTCGCATGTCCCCTAATCAAGATCAACAAAGGCACATACCTACACATCCTCCATCTACACATAATCCCCATAATCTTACCTCAATCGCTCTACATCATCCATCTCCTAGCGCCCATCCCATTGCTATTAAAAACACTTTGGATGCTAAAGTAAAAATGCATAAATCTAAACATCCACATGAATAAAAATCCCCTCATGTCACCTCTAAAAGAAATGGTGATAAAACAAAAAATAAAATCCAAAATCCAAATCAAATCCATAGGCCACAAAGGCCCACCAAAGCAAAAATCAAAACCATGTGGATCCCAAAGAAAAAAGATGCCATGCCTTCAAATGAAGCATCCATAACAACATCCAAAGTTGCTAATCTGAAGGCCACTCATACACATCCTCCATCTCCTAAATATTTTTTGGGTCCTTATGTCCCAAAGTTCACTGTCCCATCTCCTCCACTATCCCCACAACATCCATCCATTAATCCTCCTATCATTTCACATCCACCACCATATGTGTCAATGTTGATCCTGAACTCGACGTCCCATCACACACCTACCCCATAATTCCATCCATATCCTTTCCAACATCTCATCCATTATCCCACATATTTTCCCCATCAAATCCCTCTAATTCATCCTCTTGCATAATCCATTTATCCTAATAAGTTTGTACCAACATCCAACAATCGCTTCACACATGGGCTCTTAATACCTCATATGGAACTTGATGCTTGATTCCTTCATCCATATTGTTATCGCATATCTTCTAAATCCCCTTATCCATATCCCTATCTTTATCCATCTCCATTTGCATGCTATCCAAAAATTCAAAAAAGTCAAAAAATTCAAAAAAGTCAAAAAATCCAGAAAAGTACAAAAGAACAAGGTCAAACAAAATAAAAAAGTAAAGAGAAATAATTCGTCTAATGGTGATAACTTGGAAAACAATCACCTTGGATAAGTACCATGATGAAAACCTGGCAAACAAGCGTCATGCATAAACCCCCATCTGTCTCTTCCCACACTTGGGGGCAGCTTCCTGATATGCATCCCCTCCATCCGCTAATGCTTCCTCCTATGCTTCTTGCTATGCTTCCCTCTATGCACACATATTCCTATTATATATCCTTTTCCTACATTCCACCTTTCTTTCGCATCCTACCATCATATCCCATTTATCTCCAATCCCTCCATCCTCCTCATGATCTTAATACAGATAGGGGTGTCTATCTATGCATGCTTTAGACACCTCTTGGTATACATTCACTTCATCCATGCTCTATCGTATTCCTTAGTCACCCATCCTATCCTCCTCTAGTTATCTCCTTTATCTTCCCATCCACTCGTCTTGCATCCCACTGCCTAATGACACATGACATATTTAGAGTGGGGGGCACTTATCTCCCTTTGTGACATAGTCCTTGGAGACATCATCCATCATAACAATCCCTTCCATCTCCCAATCCTTATCTTATCCATCATATCATCCCTTCCATCTCCCCATCCTTATCTTCCTATCCATCCAAAAAATCCCTTCCCTCCAAATAATCCCTCCCATCCCCCATCTTTATCCCTCTATCCATCCCTTCATCTTTTCCCTTGCCATTGGTATCTAGCTATAGGCCACTCCCCATGCAACCCAATGCCATCTATCTTATTGTCCTCATTCCCATTTCTTTCGCACATATTTCTAATCTCCTATCCTTTCTCATCATTCATCCATCCATCATATCATCCTCCCAATTCATCTTTTGATGATTCAGATAACTATCCCATCCCTGAGCTTTGTGTGATTGCTATCATCCTATCCAATCCAACAGGTTTGTCTTGTCTTATCGTTTTGGTCCCATCTTCTTATCCACTTATCAGTGATCATCTCATCATCCCTTATCCGTCGTTTTTCTTTGGTCCTTTTATTCAACTACATTTCCCCTGTGCTTTCACGTAGGCAAGGTCGATCATTTGATCCACCCCTGGGGATCCTTTATCGTCTATCATCAGTCTTTCTGCTTTTTTCCATCCTGTCTCCTGTCATCAATCATTGATCTTCATTGTCCTCTTTCTACTCTTATCCATGGTCATTCGTCAGTCTTTTATCAAACTACGAGGGCTCTATACTTTCACGTAGGCAAGGCTAATCTTTAATTAGCCCCTAAGCCCCTAGGTCATTAGGGTATTTTGGTCTTGTGTCAGTCTTCTATCTTGTCTCTTGTGTCATGTTGTCAAGAGCGGCCTTATCCAGCTGGTTCTTCACAAACGAGATCCTCTAGTGTCAGAAGATCAGGTTAACGACAACAATCCTTCATCATCTAGGTCATTTTAGTTTAGTATCCATCATCGGTCTCAATAGGATGCATCCTTCCTAATAGACCTCATCCATCCTTGTGATCCTATGGCAAAGGACGTTTGAACTCGATTGTGATCTTTTGTTGCTTTTGGATTTTGTTTGTCATTTGAGCTCCCTATCATCACTTGTTAGGGCCACCATGATCCATCATATTATGTTGCATTTTGATTGGTCAACATAGGGGCATATCTTGATCTTTTTTGTTTTGTTGTTGTCTTCCCGATTTCCCCACGTAGTACCCACCAAGATCCCCAAGGTCTTGTGTTATGTTGGGGCATCCTTTTGTGCTTGTGGTTATCCCAATACCTAGCCTGACTAAGGTCTTTGCGACTTTGGGGTATTGGGATAGCCCTCTTGTCTATTGTGCTTGTTTTATGCATTAGACACTAATTCACCTTGGTTCTTCATACCCTAGCATCTTGTGTCTTATGCTATAGAAAAAATCAGTGCTCCGAAGATGGAAAATTGCATTACGATTGCATTTCATTTTCCATTCCATTGTCTTGCATGTATCCCCCATCCTCTCATCTACCAAAATCTCCCCCATCCATTCATCCTTCATCAATCTCCTTCCCCTATCCATCCAATCTCTTATCATCATCCCTTCAATTTTCTTAGAATACTATAGATTGGATATTCTAAGCATATTTTTAACCATCTCACATCTTCCTCGAATCCTTATCCATTCAATCTAGCACAAATAATCTAATCACATCCTCGGTCTTGTCCCCAGCCTTGTTACAAGCCTCGATCTAATCATCCTCATCATCGTCCTCATCCTCAGGATGTGTCCTTCCCTATCCTTTGGTGTTGTTTTGGGATGTATCCTTCCCTCATCAACAACACTTTCATCATCATCATCGAGATGTATCCTTCCCTATCCTTTTGTGTTGTCTTGGGATATATCATCCCCTCAACTACAACACTCCATCCATCATCAACCCACTTTGGCTTGTGGCTTGACTGGGGCAACATCACATTTGTCCTTACATCCATTTGTGCTTCATCCATCTCCTATTGCTTATCCTCCTCTCTTGACCATCAATTCACACCATCTTCTTCATCTCCCCTTCATCATCTCATCCATTTCAAGAGCACACTCATGTTCTCTTGAACCCACATGTCCTCTTGAGGGGGCATCCTCAATCCCTAATCTTCATCTTCACCCCCCATGATCTTCCTTCCCAGTCACTCCTTTGATGACTAGGGCATTTTTCCCAATCTAACCATCTTTTTTTGGGTTCTATGTTTTAATATTCTTTGAAATGATGCTACTTCGTAACATCATCTCAAAGATGGGGAAAATGTAGACATCCAAATTTGGACACTTTCATTTGTCCAAATTTATCCCTTTTCGTCTAAACATCCTCTTATTTGTATTAATTAAGTAATATCGCTATTATTTAATTAATACCTTCTAAATTTCTTCTAATCCCTAAGGTATCTAGTTAAATAATTAAATACCTTACTCTTCAATCCCCCCTTTCATCAAATAAATTAAATAAATATGACATTTATTTAATTCCTCACATGTTACATCATTTCTTAATCTCAATCAATCTCCTAATCTCTTCATTAGGGATGTGCACATGCCTAATCCTTGATTTGGATGTGTCACATCCTCCAACTTTTGCAAGTTGGCTTCTAATCCTCATTAACCCCTAATTATCTTCTAATTACTAATCAGTTAAGCCTAATCAGTACCTTGGTCAACTCTCCCCATCCCCCAAGGAATTTTTAATTCATTTTTATTCATCCAAGGCTCCTCTCTTCCTCATGTGAATTTTTAATTCACATTTATCCTTCCAAGGTTTTCCTCTTTCCCATGCAAGTCTTCTAGAATCTTTGACCTGTCACATCACTCACATGTGGCAAGTTCCCACCTTTTGGGAACCTTGTCTTATCCACTAGATTATTCCAATCATTGTGAATTTAAAATTCACTTTTATTCTCCCAAAGCTTTCCCCTTCCCCATGTGATCATTAAGAGGTCACATCAAGGTACTTACAAGTACCTCCCCATCACATGTCATTTTCCACCTCACTTACACATCATCACATCCTAGGCCACTTCACCCTCCACATGTCAAGATGTGAGGGCTTGTGAGTCCTCAACTCACCATAACCCTTCATCTTGGCCTTGGTGGCTTAATCTCAAGCATTGAATTCTCTAGAGAATTCAAATTCTTATATAAATACCCCCTCTTCTAATGCATTTTAGAACACTTAGCCAATTGCAACCTTATGCTACCAAATTGATCACTCAACTTGCAAGCATTTCTCTCATTTAGCCAAGCCACTTAGTCATTAGCATTTTCATTTATCACATTGTTCATCTTGCATCTAGCTATCACCATAGCCATCCAAGGAGCACACAAGCTTTAAAACATCAAGGGCCAACCAAGGGATTCAACAGCACAAAGGTATAATCATTTGCAATCTTTATTTCATCTTCTTTCTTTGTGTTATCATTCCTTAGGCTAATCTTTGAGGTTTTCTTTATATTGCATTTTAGTGATTTTGCAACTTTAGAATAGGATAAACTCAAGGCTTCATAGTATAGATTCACCTCTATAGAGAAACTTGGAAGTTCTAACCTTGCTTCAAATAGACATTGACTCACCACAACTCTTTTCTGGTTTGCATACTCCACAACCCAGGATTTTTCCATAAAACCAACCTTTCTAGACATTTGACTTCTATTTTAGGAGAAATGAGATTTTTTGTGGCACCAGTATTTATTAAAACTGAGATAGGAATGTCAGACAAAGTACCTGAGACTTCTACCAATGTGATTTGATACTTGGCCTATCGGTTGTCTATCATAGCATGTATCCTTTGCTGAAATACAACTTTCTATGAAGGAAGATGATTCATATGTGGTTGAGATTCCATCAACTTATTAGGACACTGATTATCATATTGATCCCCTCCACATGTAAAACATCCATTCATTGGTCCCTTCCTTTTCATAGGTTTCCTAAAGTTATTAACATTTTCACCAACTCTGCTATTGTTGTTGTTACTTCCTCTTTGATCTCTTCTTGGTTCATTCCACCTGTGCTGAGTTCCTTTCTCCCCTTGCTTTTGAAAACAATTCCCTTCATTGGGTCTTCTTGGTGCTTGATTAGCCTATGCCAAGTTAAACTTATTTTTATTCCTTTCTCGATAGATTGAAATAGACTTGAGCTTTTGTTCCTACTTAATTATTTTTTCATACACCAAGTCCATGGCTGTTGGACCATGTACGTCTACTTCTCCACCTATTTGGGCATTAAGACCCATAATAAACTTCCTTATCTGAAATCGCTCATCCTTTTGGTACATGGGTACATACCTTAGGAGTCAGGTGAACTTTTCCCAATATTCATTCACTGAAGAATCTCCTTGCTTAATATTTTGGAAATCAATGAGCTTTTGATCATAGAATAGTTGTGGTATCCACCATTTCTAGAAAATCTCCACAAACTTGTTGGTATGTGGTGAGTGATCATGCAAATGTTGTACACTTGTAACGTATCCTCGCCAGGGTTCAGGGCCAAGCTAGGCCCCGAGCGAGGGTTTGGGGGCAGAAACCCCTGACAATGGTGGTTCGATGGCAGCAACCCCCGACAGTGGGTTTGGGGGCACAACCCCCAAAAAAAAAAATTTGTTAACTTGTCAAGGTTTTCCCATTGAAACATCAAGGTTTTCTTGCTAACACGTCAAGTGAAAAATGACTTTGTAAAAACCTAATTCTAGAAGCTTCCAAAAATCTTGTTATAAGTAGTTGGGATGCATGTTATGGTTGAGTGTGTTCATGAGATTGTAATCTATTTTTGCACTAGATAATAAAATCATTGGGTGGTTGAGTTTATGTGGATGTAGTCCATATTGGGTGAACCACGTTAAATTTTTGCGTAGATCTCTTTTGTGTTATCCTTCATTGTTATCTCTAGGTTATTTAATCTGCATATAATTGTTAATGTTTATTGCTCCAATCTTCCTAAACCCTAACAAAACTCGCTCCATGTCAGCCTCAAGGAATTGAGTCCTAACTCCATTTTCTTTTTCATCCACTAGTAGCACTACCCTCAAATTTAGGAGGTGTGATTTTCTTCATGTCTCAGGACAACTCATTAGCCAATCACTTCCTTTTAGTTCCTTCCAATTTTGAATGTGACTCCTCACCCTCTTGTTCTCTAGAGTGGATGTGATCATGTGAATTATCCCCTTCCTCTTCATTATGAGATACTTCTTCATCATTATTTGAGACTTCTTGTTCAAGGATACCTATCCTTGCTCTTGTTTCATCCATTATAGACAAGATGTGATCCAACTTAGCTTCTGCATTCTCAGTACCTTGTCCTACTTCTTGACTTCCCCCAATGTCAGTTCATGTTCTAACCATTTTCCTAGAACAGTTGACCTAGAGGTTTTATTTAATTAGATCTAAGAAAGTTTACTTAATGTTCTACAAGCATTAAAGAACAATCATTCATATAAAGAATATCATAAAGAACTTTTACACAAGTTTTTCCAAAAAAAAATGTTTTTATTTCCAATTGATGAAGGATTTCAATATCCTTAAGTTTACATAGAGTGACTATTAAGATATTCTAAGGGAGAGTATCCCTCGGATTCACTTTCTGATACATAGCTACATGGGGTATAAGCCTTTGATTTTTTCTCATCTCTATCCCAAAAGGGTAGTATCCCTCATATTTATCTTATGATACATAATTTCAAGGAACATATTCCTCTGATTCACCACTTGAGGAAATTACAATAATTTTAGACATAGGTATAACACGAGGGTCCCTAAACAACATTGTTGGACTAACACTACATTCTAAGGGAATGTCCTTGGAAAGTGACAAAGAGTTTGACTTCATCAGAGAGACAAGAGGTAAGTGGTTGAAATTGGCATCATCTTTCATCCTTCTCTTCTCTTGGCTGATACGTGAAAGGGAATAATTGATAGTCTCAGTATCGCTCAGCCAAATGGCATTGTCATGGTTGGTTCCCTCAATGGTATGAACAAGGGCTTCTCTTTCCTTCTTGGCCCGTAGGTAGCACTAATTTCCAATCACCAACTTCCTTGCAGTCATCTTGAGACGCACCATCCTGGAACAAGAATTTACAAACATTGGATTCTCATAATGTTGGATTAGAAACATAGAGAGCACATAGAATCTAGAGTTGAACCTGGTAGCTCTGATACCATGTGTAACATGGCCATTGTTCTACATAGTAATTTTCTTATGTTTTACCCACAAGTGAAAAGTTTATGCATCTAATATTTAAGAGCAATAAAAGTTTTCTTCTCCTTTGAATAAAAAATACACATTACACATTTCAAGGCCCATGTGTTGATGAGAGAATATTGTCTAAGCCAGGATGGTTAGATGTGGCTCATGGGCCTCGACACTTAGTGATTGAGAAAGAAAATGATTAATTACTTCCACAGTTTGGACAAAGGATGCTCAGACGAATTTGATGGGCTCATTATTCAGTGTGGGTAGTGGAAAGTTAGGAAAATTTAGTGTATAAATAACAAGGACAGTGGAAATTTCTAAGCAATGCTGAGAGAAGCAAGGCCAGAGTGGACATATCTAGAGATTATCATAATTACACTCATTTAAATTTCCTTAGGAATTTAGCAATTGGGATGTCAGAACATTGTGCAAATTAATGGAAATTCTGAATCATACAGCCTAGTTTTTACTTGAAAGGAAAATGAGGAAAGAAGTTGGCAGCTGATGTTTAATGTAGAACTTAATCATTTTCCTATTTATCATGCACTTCGAAGAAGCCATAGTCACCAAAATGGATACACCAGTGAAATTGAGGTGCTCGAAGAAGGAGTCTGCCTTCCTTGGCATAATTTCATAGAAGCATATGAAGAACATATGCCGCAACAAGGACATATTGTGCGTAGAGGCAATGAAAATGGTGCTTGGGAGATCTTATTGTTTTACCAAGAACCACACGAAGGCCAATTCTGATATTTCATGTCGATTCCTAGCATCATTTCTGGATTTAAACTTGCTAAAGGAAAGATATTTGCTCTTGCTCCGCTCATTTTTTAAGGGCTCAATTTTGGTAGGAGATATAGATACTATTACAGTAGTAATGCTCAGAGTAGGTTTACCATGGCTAGACGATGTGGCGAGGATGCTCGACCTAGGTGTTGAAGTGGAATGGCATCCCTTTATTTTGGATTTGCAAGGTGAGGCGTTATAGTACCACTGACATTGGGCATTAGTTGGGCATAAGTTTCTGAGCAGGCGGTTGGGTCTAGACGTGGTAGTTGGGATGGAATGGTGCCATGGCTTCACCAACCTGGTGGGTTCTGGGTGTTTCTATGATGAAATATAGGTGTAAATGGGGGTAGGATTTTGATAGACATTGTGCGATTGTATTTTGTTTTTTTCTTTCTCTGTAACTAGTCACTTTCAATGGTTAGACACCATTTTGACTGCAAATGACCCTACGAGGTATGCATTGTAATGATGATTTTTTTGCAAAATCAATATAATTTTGCAGCTATGCTGCCATTACGAATAAAAAAAAAAATACACATAATTCCTTTCATTGATTCAAATAATGATGATACATGATTTCCATATGACATTTCATATTTTCAATTCCAATAGAAATGGATACAAATACATACATAGCTTAAAAAATATTACGAGTATAAAGTACAATGGTCCAAGAGTTCCCCCTCAAATCGTGGCTGCCAATTGAAGAGGAGAAGCATCACTCAAGCGCTTTTCCGCCAACCTCAGACTTACTACAGTCCCCGTAGATCTACCTAACTAGTAAGATGGCCCTACCCTTTGACGAAGAGATTGGTTTGATAACCTCATAACAATAGCCTATTTTGAGCTTTGTGTTGTGTCCTATACATTTTTAGACTGACATATAGTGGTTACAACTTACATGAATGAACATCCCATTCCTAGTACATAATTCCAAATCATAGTGAAACCTATAGTGTAAACAATGGCTACTTACACTACTTTGGACAAAGTTTCCATTACCCTTAGAGTAGAAGTCACACATTCACCCACCTTCATAGCTTGATTTGGTTTGTAATGACCATTATACTCTATATCTAGGTTACCCCCTTTCCCACAGATCTGACCAATCCCAGGAATAACCCTACATAATCAACCCATAACAATACAACTATAAAACCAAAGCTTTTCAACAACATCTTGCATAATGCTACTTACACCTAACATAGACTTCCTTCATAAAGCAAAGATAACTACACATTTTATAACTATGTTGTACTTAATAAACTCCCATATATAGGGTACATAAAGACATAATCTACAAGATAGGTTCTACAACATATTGCATAACCATGAAACAAGCAATCTCATACAAATAGCACAATATATTTAAAAACACTCTTTTCCCAAACATAGTAAACAAACTATTTTTATCCTTTCCAACATAAAGACAAAGGTATAGAAAATAGCATGCTTGTATAAGCTCCAATTGATTATACTCCTTCCTAGTGTGAATCCTCAAACCGATTGAAACCTCCTCTGAGTTCCACTTGACTAGTCCCTTCTAACTTCTCACAAAATCTCACAATAACCACAAATACAAATTACCAAAATAACTCTCAACTCATAGCTCTCAACTCACAACAAAATAGCATCAAGATAATCATAAAGATAAGTGTAGAATTTAGTAGAATGGGCACCTCTATTTATACTAACTTGTGAGCAACCGAAGGCTACAAACAAGCAAGTATCCTTGCCACATTTCTTCCTCATGCAACGACTCACTCACAGGTTTCCAACACATGACTTTTCTTAAGCTGAGTTGACTTTGTATTTGGGACAACAAGCAGATAATAGGTTTCCTAATTTGAATTATATTCCAAAATGATGCCAACTTTGCACTTGACTGATTCAAAACACTTATTTGCGGGTCTATTCGAATTCATAGTCTTCTTTTACATTGTAACCTCTTCTAAATATGGTTCCACCTCTATGCTTTGGCACCACCTTCATAGGCGTGGCCTACTAACTTATTCTTTGCTTCACACAACATTTACTTCCTTCTTAAGTGCTTAACACTAATTCAATAGTTCATACATGCTTATGTTTTAATGTTGACTTGGTCATGTTTCACTTTATGCGCTGGATTAGCCACCACATAAAGTTGTGCTTTATGCTTCATGTGCCCCATGGAATATATTATATGCATTGTTGCATATTACTAATATTAAGATCAATGCTATCTTATGCACTTTATGATATATATCAATAACTTCAAATCTCATATATATATATATATATATATATATATATATATATATATATATATATATATATATATATATATATATATATATATATATATATATTTATATAACATATTTATATAAATAAATATATAGTATTATGCATATACATATATTTACAATTATATATATATATGTCAGTTTAGTCTAATCGATGTCCCCATGCTTATGGGTGATCCGTCCATGAGCATGTGTAGGTACATCTACCTACATATACTCATGTATGTATTCACTCACATGTATGAGTCTACAATAGACATGTACACATTACATATATATGCATCTTATGCATGTATCTCATCGATACCACAATAAGCATACAAGGAAAGACTAACACAAGACATCAAGACTTAATCACAATTCTCAATCGCAATATTCCCAACAAAGATTACTTACCTTTTCCAAAAATTCCCTTGACTCTCTATGACCAATTAGGACATGAGTGTGTGATTGCTTAGTTTAGGCTCGTTAAGGATTACCAAACCAAGTTCTTCTCGCGAGTGATACTTCCCCTCTCTTCTAGAGGATTGAACATGTTCCTACACTCAACTTGGCACATCATAATCATAGTTAGCTGAACAAAACATAATCTTACACATCATACATTTCATAGTTAGAAATATTATAAAAGATCAAAGTGCATCAATCATTCATTCATCATATTTCCATTCAAGATTCATTAAATATATTCATATAAAGATTAATATAAAACATTCATGTAGAGATCCATAAAACACATTCATTTATTCAATCAATTTAACCATACAAGGTAATAGTAAGTAGCTAATATCGCATGGGGTGCAACAACTAACCAAATTTAGAGAACACTTCAGCACTTAAAACATCAAGGGAAGTAGATATAGACATTATAAGCATGTCCCCAAATCTACAAGATGGGAAACCTCAATATAGAGAAATGTGGAGCAATCTCATTTCTCCCAAATAACCTTTTTCACAGGCACACACACTAGTGAGCACAACTTTCGTTGTCGTACAATCTAGAACTTACAACTTCGATATAATACATTTGAACAGCTCTAATTAACATATCCAAATCACACAATAATATCTTTAAGACTAAAGAAATGTGGAGCAGAATACAAAACACTACTCTATCACATTGTAATCTCTTTTATTCAAATTTTCTCAAAAGCACTTGGAAACCAAGTGATCCAACTACAACTATAACACTTCTACCACCTCTTCAACTCATCTATAACTTCTGAAACACTTGTTATTAACCACAACACATCCATACTACCAATAATCTCGTCAACATAACCAAGCTCCAACAATCTCCACAGTTATACTGAAAGTTGACAGCAATGAGAACACCAACAACATTGTGTTGAAAACAATAACTACTCCAAGCTTCCAATAACTCCAATGCTAGTGGATGATATTAATGACAACACCAAAAAGCTTCAAATAATCTCCCCCTTTTTCATTGATGGCAACACCGGTTCTGAAAAACTATCAACAACAAACACATACCAACAATAGCTCTGCAACAAGCAATACTCTCCCTGACTGTGGCATCTCTTCTCCCTTTACCTTTGTTTCACATAATTCTTCTCCCCCTACTTGAGGAGTTCTTCATTCTTTCAACTCTCTTTCTCTTGAGCATTCTCCCCCTGTGGTCTTCAGACCATGTATTCTCTTCTACACTATAGTTTTTCAACCAACTCTCTCCCCCTTTGACATCAATGGCAAAGGGCCATAGACTCATCCAACTCTCTTTCCTATATTGATCTTTTTTACTCTCCCCCTTTGACAACATTCAAAGAGCAACACCTACACCCTTCACACATCATTTGCATCATATTTTTCTTTTCTATTTTTCCTTTTGGCTTTTGCATTCACTACTTTGACACCACTTGCAACACCAACAAGCAACTACACTCTCTCTCCACTACACTTACTTTTTTGCACTCTCCCCCTTAGAGGCACAAAATGTGCTCCACCCGACTTCACCAACCAACAATACTACTAGTACTCCCCTTGAGAGGTAGCCTTTAACATCAGTACAGGACCAAGAATGTATCTTGAAATACTTCACAGAAAGATGCACACACTTATGCATCTAATTGAAAGGAGGAGAAATAACCCCTAACTTTTGTCAGAGATACTCAAAAGTATCTTTAGGAAGAGCCTTTGTAAAAATATCTGCAACTTGATCCTTTGTAGGCACATACCCTATTTTTACTTCATTTCCTACAACCTTCTCTCTTAGAAAGTGATACCAAATTGAGATATGCTTTTTCCTCAAATGCATCACCGAGTTCTTTGATATATTTATAGCACTTGTATTATCTTATAATATAGAAATAGGTTCATTAAATATGATATTTTGATCTATCCTTCAATATTTGCTTCATCCACAACACCTATGTGCAACAAGATGCTGCAACAATATATTTTGCCTTTGTAGTAGATAAAATTGTAACTTTGTTAGAGATGTACATGTAAATAAATTAGAAGAGTCACTAAATAATACATAAGCACATTTTTTGACTCAAAAGAGCAACTTTATGGATCAAAAATGTAGTTTATGGCTTAAAAGTGCAACTTTGTTAGATAGATGCACAAGACAACAAGTCAAAAGCACCATAGAATGAATCAAAAGCATAGTTTTATGGCTTGGAAGTATAGATTTGTGACTCATAAGTGCAACTCTATGTAAAAAAATGTTTCTTACAAGTGGATGGCATTTTTGGATTATTTGTTTTTTGGAAAGAGACAAAATAATAAACAAGATGGCTAATGACTTCCAAGTATTAAGCTTGAATGTATTTTATTGATTTTCATATGAATACATTCTAAACACATTAACAACCATATAATTATTCAAGTAGGTGTGTCACACTAGTGTAGGCCCAAGTAATAAAATACCTCAAAGATTCAATAGGTAGGGGTCTTGTGGCACAAGGGTTCACCATTCCCCTTACTTTGGAGGTTTTGACACCTTTAGCCCAAAGTCTTTCTATCTCTACTCAAAGTGTTACATGTTGAGTAACTTCATGCTTGATATTGAGTGTTGTACAACACTAGATTGATGGTCAATGGTCTTAGGCTTGCTAAATACAAGGTTCTTAGTTGTATCTATGAACTGAGGATCCATCTAAAAAATTTTGAGTCTAGGAGATTATCTTTTATACTCTTCACCAAATAAGTCTTACTATTTGAGGGTCTCATGGCTTAGCCAGACATGATGATGGCTCACCCTTAAGGTAAATTTTTTTCTCTCCCTCATGGTTGAGGTCATCCTTGGGGTGATGAAATCCTCAAACATGCACTCTATAGGGAAAGATCAAGATACTATTAATTTTTATCTTGAGGCTCACATGAAGTGCAAGGGGAGAGCATACACAAACTAGTTCAATCTTGGATGAGCATAAAATAAATAAGTATACCAGAAGGCTATTTTGATCTCCAGGCTCACATGTAACATAAGGAGAGAGCACACACACCAACTAGCCTACACAAAAGAAATAAGAAAGTTCATTATCCCTTAAAAATTGAAGTGTGCAACTAATTTAGTGCAAAAAATAAAGAAACTTTGACTAACATCCCACACCAAATTATGTCAGTAATCTAATATTTTTGTTCTTGCTTCTAGCGATTGTCAATCTACATTTGTCAATCTACATTAATAGGGTTAATCTCCAAGATCATAAAAAGGTTAGTACAAGAACCAATATTTGTGCTCCAAAATAGATGTGCTAAACTACAGATCAGATGCACCAAAATAACAATCAAATATGCCATAGTACCAATCAAATGTGATAAACAATAATTAGAAGTGCAACTACACCTATTAGATGCTCCTTTATACCTGTCAAATATTCCATTATGCTTGTCAAAAGTGTCAATACATTTTTCAAAAGCATCATTTTTCTCTTGCAACCAAAAACAATTTGCAAACATAAGATAAAACCATGCAAAAATGAATGATCAATCAATTTCAAAATTTTTGCAAGGGTTAGTTTGAAAATCATGAATTGTTATTGTCTTAGCAAACACTATTCTACAAGTAGAAACAAGTCAAATTCAATCAATAATTCAAAATCCTATTGTTAAAGGTTAGATGCACCAAACAGAGAATCAAATGCATCATTCTGTTGATCAAAAGTAGTAATTTACCAAACATAAGCATTAATTTTTTGAACAAAAGCATCAATTTGTCAAACAAAAATATTGATTTACTAAGCAGAAGTGCCAATCTGTAAAAATAGAAGCATTGATTTACAAACATTTAAGCATCTATATGTACTTGTACCTTTCAAAATCATAATTTCTCAAATAAAGTAGTTAAATTTAGAGATGTGGGTCCCACCAAGCATGCCAAAATGTGAGTGTATTGAAATGATGAATCTGAAACTAAGAATAAAACAATGCAAATACCCAAATTCAACAACTACTTCAATAGAGCATGTGCATAAACAAAGTAAATCAAATAAAGTATCTTCAAACTCAAGCATAACTTGTAATAGAAAAATGGATGTAATGATAGTTGGATTTCTCAAAGTTTTTGAAATTTTCATGATAATTGTGGAGTTCTCAAGATAATTGTGAATGATTTGATAGCTTGGAATGATGGTAGATTTATATCTTTCACCTAATATCGATCAATGGCATTATCAAAAGGACTGATGGATGAGATTGATGAGAGGACTTGATGAATGTGCAAGTGGCATGTGTCCTTTGATTGATGAGTTAACTTATTGCATGAGCGAGTTAAATGAGAGCATGGATGAGTGAAGTGAAAGTGAGTAAGTTCAACTATTTTTTTTTAAGTTTACTCACATATAAGAATATTTAATTTCATGTGCATGAGGGAAAGATATATTTGATATAAAAAATTAAGTAAATTAATTTATTTAAATATAAATGAAATTTAATATTATTTAATTTATTAATTTCCATCATCAATATTAATTAAATAATTCATTTTTCATTTTTCATTACCAACATTAATTAAATTTCTCAATTTTCCTCTCCACATTAATTAAATGATTTTTTATTATTTAATTAATTTATTAATTTTCATCTCATTAATTAAATAATTTTTAATTATTTAATTAAAGCCTCATTTTCCATCTATATTTATTAAGTAAATATTAAAATTAATTGATGAGAAGTGATAAAATGATGAGATGGAATGGTTAATCTTTTTCAAGTGTCTACACCATTTTAAATTTAAAACCTTAAAAAATAGAACACATTAACTAAATCTTTTATAATATTTAATAATCTAATTTAAAATTTTAATTTAAAATAAGACAACTTCTATATTTTGGCCAAACTAAAATTAGGGTAGATCAAAAAATGAAAAATGAAAAATAATAATCCCTAAAGACAATTCTATTAAAAGTCACGCTAAATTAAAGCAGCACACCAATAAAGGTTTTTTTAATTTATTTGTCCGATTTTATCGTAGACGTTAGAAGTTCCAAGTTGGCCTCAGTGCAATGAATAAGGAAGAGACACCATAAAATACAATGAAAGCGTCGAAACCTGGGCCAAGCTGGCATTATACATTTACAATTGTAAGCTCTCCCGCACGAACGAAGGAATTCACAGTCGTTCGATCGAATAAGCCCAAATCCTCTTAAATCGAGTGAGTCGCAAGCGACATCTTGTAACGTGTATATGAAAGTTAATGCGGGCATATGAAAGGGCCATGAGGAGCGCGTGGGGCAGAACGAGGAGCTTTTGTCACGTATCTCGATATTCATCTGTATTAAAAGAAGTCGAAAGTTCCTTAAATAGGATTGCAGGCTTTGGAGGCTGTACAGCGTAAGCCAAGATTTCCTTATCGCCTTTGCTTTCAATGTCTTCAGATGGGCATGCAAAGCGAAAGGCCGGAGACTGTGGCGGAGCCCCATCGAAGTCGCGCATCATTTTGCTCATTTTGTGTACTAATTTGTTCTCTGTTTTTCTTTTCTCCGGCCCATTTCACTGGATACCCGTGCAGTATCTCCACGCTGACAATGACTCTAACCGCAGCTCAAGTACATATTCAATGCACGGCAACGACGAGCTAATAGCACATCTTAACCAGACACGGCACGAGCTACAACTATCAAAAGAGCTTTCCGAGGAATTAACAGCCCAGATCGCTCAGCTCACCCAGTTTCTGAGATCCTCTTTTCAAGGGCCAAACGGTAGTGCCAATGGCGATGACGCGGACGACCCGTGGCTGCCGTGGGGAGGTGAAGCGAACCGAGGCGCCCTGCCCGCGGAGCTGAGGGAATTCCTTACCCCGAAGCAGCTCCCGCTGGGAAAAAATCCGAGCTTTGGGTCGGACACCATTTTTTCGTCAGTGGGACAGGCGTGTGCGTTGCTCAAGGACGACATTGAGGCATACATGGACTATAAGCCCGGAGAGTTCTGCCCGGAGGACGAAGTGCTGGCCCAGAAGCTCATGCTCCAGGGCTGCGAGCCGCTCCCCCGCCGCCGCTGTATTCCCCTCACCTCCCCCAACTACCAGGAACCGTTCCCGTTTCCGGAGAGTATGTGGACCACTCCGCCTAACTCCTCCGTCGTGTGGACCGCCTACACCTGCAAAGACTACGCCTGCCTCATCGACCGGAAGAACCACCCGGGCTTCGACGACTGCAAGGACTGCTTCGACCTGCAACACAGGGAGAAGGACCGCTGGCTTCAGGGCGGAGGCCTCGACTACTCCATCGACGAAATCCTCGCCCTGAAAAAGGGAACAATCCGCATTGGTCTCGACATTGGCGGTGGAACGGCAACCTTTGCGGTCCGGATGCGCGAGCGGAACGTGACAATTGTGACTACATCCATGAACTTCAATGGGCCCTTCAACAATTTCATCGCCTCCAGAGGAGTCGTGCCGCTCTACATCACCATCAACCACCGACTCCCGTTTTTTGACAACACCCTGGACCTTGTTCATTCCATGCATGTCCTCAGCAACTGGATTCCTAACCAGCTGCTCGAATTCATACTGTTTGACATATATCGGGTCTTGAGACCCGGAGGCGTTTTTTGGCTGGATCATTTCTTTTGTCTCGGGGATCAGTTGGAAACTTATTTGCCCATGATAGAAAACCTGGGGTTCAATAAGATCAAGTGGTCTATTGGCCGTAAGATGGATAGAGGGCCTCAATTTAAGGAAATGTATATCTCGGCCCTCTTGGAGAAGCCTCTTGAGAGACAATGATAATGATTAGCAGGGCATCTGCACAGTAGTTTTAGTTAGTGGGTGCTTTTTACAGTTGATAGTATGGGCCAAATTGAATGATGGGATCATCTTTCTTACCTTTCTATTACTGTCCAGGCGATCTTAACAGTCTTGATTATGTGTTTTCTTTTTAGGAATATAGTCTTATATGGATTTTAGGGATGTAATTTTTTTTTATTTGTTAATATTAATTTATAAATGATAATATAAATATTTATTCATTAAAAAAAATTAAAAAATGGTATGGTTGTTTAGTTAATCAAAAACAAACATTTGTGAAGGTAATATCTATTTAGATTGTTGGATGCAATTTTATGATTAATATGTTAAATTTATTTGACAATATTTTTCAATTAGAGCAAGCTTTTGGATTCAACTTTTTTTGTTTTTTGATTGATGTTTTAGATCACATTCAATGATCCATTATTGGGAAGGGAAAAGTTGAATCTTGTGATCCAAAACATCGATAAAAAAAACATACCCAATTGAATCCAAAAGCTTGCTCTAATCAACTTCATGAACCATGAAAAATTCACACCAACTAATATTTTTCAATTTTAAGTAAGTGAGGAGGTGGAATTTAAAATATAAGTATAATGCTGTGAGAACATCAATTAAAAAATCAATAATTAATTATTAAAATGAATAAAAAAATAAAATAAATAAAATATAAAAACTATATATACTAATGTAGATATTTTGAATACATCTTCTCTATAAGAAATATCAATTTGAGTTATTTTATTTTAAAAATACTTATTTATTTTAGAATTTTTTATTTTTTATTTTTTATATTTATAGATTTAATTTCTATCTTATTATTTTCACTACTTTTTAATTTTATAGTATTATTTTTATTTTTTGAAATATATATGGATTGTATTTTGGTTTTTATGTTCTTGATCACAACATGAAATTGCATATCTTACTACTATTATAAAATTGTGTGTAATAAAATAAAAATATTTAACAACTCTACAAAATATTGTATTTATGTAAATAATCATTTTCATTTAATTATAAAAGTATAAAAAATATGGACAAGTATCTATATCTTGAATTATTATATTTATTTAAGAGTTATTTAATTTAATTTTAAAATTATTTAAACATTATTTTATTGTATTTACATTATTTATTAAAGTGTTGTTTTATTTACTAAGAATTATTTTAAAATTATTATTTTTATTAAAGAATTCTCTTAACATTATTTTATATAGTTAAGTATTTTTTAAAATTTTCTCTTATTTATTTAATAGTTATTTTATTTTACTTAAAATTATTTAAAAATTGTTTTATTTGTATTTATTTAAATGTTGATAAAAAAAATGATGAATTAATTAATATATTTTTATTAGTGATGGAAATTTGAAATTTTAATTAATGCGGATGATGTGTTATTTTAAAATCAATTTAATTAATATTGAAGAAAATTTGATGGGAAGTGATAAGATGATGGAATGCATTAGTCATTTTTACATCATCCTAAATTTAACACCTTGAAACAAAAGAACAACATATTCATTAAATCTTTTATAATATTTAATAATATATATTAATTTAATTACTGATTTTAATGGATCACACACATTTAAAGACAAAACATGATGTAATTGTGCCCTTTCCATTAATCTAATTTTTAATTTTTAATTTAAAATAAGGAAAATTCAATATTTAGGCCAAACTAAAATTATGGTAGATCAAAATAAAAAATAATAATAACTCCTAAAGTCAAAGTCACTAAAGTAAAGTAGCACATCAATAAATGTTTTTAAATTCATTTGGCCGATTTTATCGTAGACGTTAGAAGTTCCAAGTTGGCTTCAGTGCAATGAATGAATGAATGAAAGATTTTAATGACGTCCGCGAGACCAAACAGTCTATGGGACCGAGACAAAACAGGCCTAATTTGTCTTCATACTCTTTTCCAAGTCAGATCTCCTGCTGTTAAGTTTGACTAGAAGGCTAGCCGTCTGATTAATCTTATCTTCCTCAAATAGCTGGTGCATATTGTCCACTTTCAAACTATTTTCATGTTGAGTGCGGATATCCTCGTAAGCAATGCATTCCATGATGAAGTGCCATTCTGTTTCCACAACCCCTTTATTGCAGAAAATACAAGTTCTTTCTTCCCAAGTTTCCTTGGGTATCTTCCACCTACCGGTCTCACACCTAAGGTGATGTGATCCCGTCCTCAATTGTGCCACTAACAACCTCGCTTTCCCTTTAATATCTGCACCTAAATAAGTTTTTTCACCATGATCCTTTGTCGGGTTAAACTCTTTGATGTAGTATGCTTTTTTTCGCCCAATCTGGTTTGTCCACATGGCAGTTCTGAATTTTTCAGTCACATAGCTTTTTATTTCACTATTGGTGCTAGGACACTCATGCAAATTGATGTCCCACTTGTTCATCCACTTGTGGTTTTGTTTCATCCAAGTTTTCTTCCTACGTTCTAGCGTCTCCTTCATAGCTGTTTTGGGCCAACGGTGGTTATCCATGTTTTCAACCTTCTTTAAATAGCTTATCAACCGGATTAAAGCCGATGCTTCCAATGGAAAAGACCCTGTTTCAGCTAAAAGAATTTCATAGGGGACAGTGGTTTTGACTTTGAGACTGCTTGTTATTAGATGTTTTTGAATTCTTTCTAGTTGTCTCCAACTGCATTTTGACATACTATTTCCCCATACCTCACACCCATAAAGTACAACCGGAGCAACAAGCAAACCAAAAAGGGTTTTCTTGGTTTTCCAATCCCAAAGCTCGGCTTTTCTACACCTATTTTGTAAAAGGTAAGAAGCTTTCCAACCTCCCTGTATCCTTTTCGTCCGACAAGTCTCCCAACTGAGCTTATAAGAAGCAATGAATAAGGAAGGGACACTATAAAATACAAAGAAAGCATCGAAACGTGAGCCAAGTTGGCATTATACATTTTCCAAATTGTATAATTTTATCGTGTAATTTTAAGCTCTCCACCACGAACGAAGGAAAATTGACAGTCGTGCAATCGAATGGTGGCATTGTTTTGAGCTCAAATCACTGTCAAATCGAGTGAATCGGAAAGAACCATTGGCGCAAGTGACATCTTGTCTGTAATGTGTATAGGCTAAGTAAGTTAATGCGGGCATATGAATAGGCCACGAAGACCGCGTGGGGCGCACCGAGGAGCTTTTGTCACATATCTCGATACTCATCTGTATTAAAACCAGCAAAAAGGCTTTATAGAATAGGAATCCAGGGTTTGAAGGGCTGTGCAGAGAAGCCAAAGATTTCTTCTTGCCCTTGCTTTCAATGTCTCCAGATGGGCATGCAAAGCGAAAGGCTGGAGACTATGGCGGAGCGCCATCGAAGTTGCACATAATTTTGCTCATTTTGTGTACTAATATGGCCTCTGTTTTTCTTTTCTCTGGCCCATTTCACTGGATCCCCCTGCAGTATCTCCACGGTGACCATGACTCCAACCACAGCTCAAGTGCATATTCAATGCACGGCAACGACGAGCTAATAGCACATCTTAACCAGACACGGCACGAGCTGCAAGTATCAAAAGAGCTTTCCGAAGAATTAACAGCCCAGATCGCTCAGCTCACCCAGTTTCTGAGAACCTCTTTTCAAGGGCCAAACGGTAGTGCCAATAGCGATGACGCGGACGACCCGTGGCTTCCGTGGGGAGGTGAAGCGAACCGAGGCGCCCTGCCCGCGGAGCTAAGGGAATTCATTACCCCGAAGAAGCTCCCGCTGGGAAAAAATCCGAGCTTTGGGTCGGACACCATTTTTTCGTCGGTGGGACAGGCGTGTGCGTTGCTCAAGGACGACATTAAGAGATACATGGACTATAAGCCCGGAGAATTCTGCCCCGAGGACGAAGTGTTGGCCCAGAAGCTCATGCTCCGGGGCTGCGAGCCGCTCCCCCGCCGCCGCTGTATACCCCGCAGTTCCCCCAAATACCAGGAACCCTTCCCGTTTCCTGAGAGTATGTGGACCACTCCGCCCAATTCCTCCGTGGTGTGGACCGCCTACTCCTGCAAAGACTACGCTTGCCTCATCGACCGGAAGAACCACCCGGGCTTCGACGACTGCAAGGACTGCTTCGACCTGGAACACAGGGAAAAGACCCGCTGGCTTCAGGGCGGAGGCCTCGACTACTCCATCGACGAAATCCTCGCCCTGAAAAAGGGAACAATCCGCATTGGTCTCGACATTGGCGGTGGAACGGCAACCTTTGCGGTCCGGATGCGCGAGCGGAACGTGACAATTGTGACCACATCCATGAACTTGAACGGTCCCTTCAACAATTTCATCGCCTCCAGAGGAGTTGTGCCGCTCTACATCACCATTAACCACCGACTCCCGTTTTTTGACAGCACCCTGGACCTTGTTCATTCCATGCATGTCCTTAGCAACTGGATTCCTAACCAGCTGCTCGAATTCATACTGTATGACATATACCGGGTCTTGAGACCCGGCGGCCTCTTTTGGCTGGATCATTTCTTTTGCCTCGGGGATCAGCTGGAAACTTATTTGCCCATGATAGAAAACCTGGGGTTCAATAAGATCAAATGGTCTATTGGCCGTAAGATGGATAGAGGACCTGAATTTAAGGAAATGTATATCTCGGCCCTCTTGGAGAAGCCTCTTGAGAGACGGTGATAATCATTAGCAGGGCATCTGCAGAGTAGTTTTAGTTAGTGGTTGTTTATTACAGTTGATAGTATGGAGCAAATTGGATGATGGGATCATCCTTCTTACCCTTCTATTACTATTCAGGCAGTCTGATAGTCTTGTTTATGTGTTTTTGTTAGGAATATAGTCTTATATGGACTTAAAACGATGTAATTATTTTATAAATGATGATATAAATATTTACTCATTAAAAAAAATTTAAAAAATTATATGGTTGTTTAGTTAATCAAAAAAGATACATTTGTGAAGGCAATATCTATACAGCTTGTTGGATGCAATTTTATGATTAATATGCTGAATTTATTTGACAATATTTTTCAATTAGAACAAGCTTTTGGATTTAATTGTGTATGTTTTTTTATCAAGACGCTTGGATCACATTGAGTGATCTATCATCAGGAAGGGAAAAAAGTTGAATCCTGATCTGAAACATCAATCAAAAAACATACACTATTGAATCCAAAAGCTTGCTCTAATCAACTTCATGGACTGTGGAAAATTCATACCAACTAATATTTTTCAATTTTAAATAATTGGGGAGATGTAATTTAGAATGTGAATAAAGTATAATAATGTGAGAACATCAATAAAAAAAATCAACAATTAATATATTAAAATTAATAAAAATATATAATAAATAAAATATATAAATTATATATACTAATATATATATATATTTTGTATACATCTTATCTATAAGAAATATCACTTTGGATTATTTTATTTTAAATTTTTTCATATTTAAATATTTAATTTATATATCTTATTATTTCCACTATTTTTAGCCATTAGGCTATTTATTGTTGGCTTTGCCCATCGGAATTGTCTCATGTCGGATTTGTGACGTCAGGAAATATCTTCTCATTATCTTCAACCCTCAAACTCTGATATTTTCGGATCTACTTTCGTTTACTATGAATAGATTGAAGTAGAAATTCAAGGGAGATAGGTTTCAGTTGTCTCATTTTGAAAACATTTTGCGGTGGTAAGGTTTCATAAATTCTTGTTGCAAACTCCACTCGTTTTTCCTCATCAACGTATAAGTTCTATGATGGGTTTAATGAGCTTGAAAAGAATAAGGCGTGGATTGGCGTTGAAGGCTCCATATGGATTTTGATCAAGCGGTGAAGGTTCACTTGTCGACATTAACTCCCCACCCTCGATTTGGCTCCCTTCAACCCTATCTGACGATGTTCAATGAAGAAGACATATGGAGAGCAAACAACTATGGAAGTGTTTGTCGAACACTTCAATCCCTATCAAATAGATTGGTTTTCTTTTGATAGAGTGCATGTTAGAAATCAAGGCACATCAAGGTTTCAACGGGCAGCTAAGCAAAGGTTTGGTGAGATTTTTGTTAGGTTTCTCAGAATCATTCATAAAGCATAGGACACCTGAACCATAGATTTTTGGGGATAAGGGCTCTCTTACACTTCTAGAGTTTTGCACCTAAAAGGGGAGAGGAATCTCAAAAACCTAGATGGCTCACTCAAGACTAATGCAAATATGATTGAAATATGACTAAAGAGAATGATCTAAATGCTTAAAACTGATAAAAGATATTAAGTAATGAGTGTAAACTAAAGAAACATAAAGTGTTTGAAAGCACACTGTGATATGCAAAATGAACTAAAAATGCAAGTAAACTATAACAAAACTTAATGAGATTGGAGAGGTGCACCTAGAAGCTGGAAAGTGATGGAGAGGAGCTTTGGAATCCTACAAAAGTCATTGTTGAAGCTTACTGGGACACTTATGCCAAGCTGGGCAACTTAGTCCTGTTTCGAGAAAATTTTGTCGAAACAAGTTTCAGTCAAAAGGGTACTCAAAACTGCAGAAACCACTTTCCAGGCCCTGCAGAGGGACTAATTCGACACTAATGGTGACTTTGTCCACTTTGAATTTTCTAAAAATCTGAAAGTGGAAACAAAAGCTCTCGGTTTGCACTTTTTGTTCCTCCAGATATCTGAATTTGAAATTGCCAAATTTGGGCCTGTAAGTGACTTTTTGTGGATGTTTTGACCTAGCCAACGAGGAGATGTCTTCAACAAGTTTACAAATTGTTCTTCAATGATTTCCAAGCCCTCAAGGTACCTAAATTTGCAACCACACAAGGAAAGAGAAATGTTGAATGTTAGGGAATGAAGGTTTGCCTTGGTCAAACCCCTTTTAGGTAATTAAACCAAATGAAGAAATAAAATGAAGAATGAACATGAAATGAAGGAATTAGAAACTTTTCATGATGATAGATCTTGAATTTTTACAACAATGGATGAAGAATCTTGCTCTTGAATGCCTTAGAATTAAGCTTGAATGCTTGATTCATGCTTGCTTGACTTGGTAGTATGAATGAATGATGAATGAATTATGAATTAGGTTTTAAAGGTCCCCTTTTATAAAGGAGAGTTAAGTGAATGGCTAGAATAAGGATCATGATCAAGGGCCAAGATTAAATTAGAAAATAATTTAATCAAAGGTGGAGGTTAATTGAGAGAAAAAAGACATGGATAGATAAAGACTTGAGGTGGAAGATAAGATTGGCACAGACAAAGAGGTGATAGGAGAAAAATTTTACATAATAAATATTATTTAATTTAGGTGGCCCACCTAGGAGAAATACATAAAAGATTAATTTTATTTATTTAAAAAGAAAGGTGAGAACAAATAATAAGATAATTAAATAATTAAAAATAATTATTTAATTATAGAGAAAAGGTGGAGTGTTAAACATTAAATAATTTAAAACAATTATTTAATGGAGAGGGAAGATATAATTAAATAAAATTAAAATAATTATTTAATTGGGCAGATAAAGAAAGGATAAATAATATAACATTTATTTAATTATAGAGAGAAAAAGCTAATGAATAATTAAATAATTGAAATAATTATTTAATTATAGAAGAAGAAGGAAAAACTAACTTTTGAGTTAAAATAATATTTAATTCAAAAGTGGGGGGGGATGTCTAGAAAAGTGTGAAAGTCATTTACAAATCTTTACAACACCTTTACAAGACATGCATTTTATTTAATTTGCAAGGGTCCAAGACCTAATGTGGATGTGTAAAACACCTCACAACACTAGATCAAGGCAATATTGAGTCCAATTTATCATTAATTATTCCCAAATCAATCAAGAAATAATTTTTTCTATGCTACAACACCAATAGTGCATGTAAGACACTTCTTTAAACACTTATAAAACTATTGCAGTCGTGTTGGTTTTTTAAACACTTATAAAACTATTGTAGTCGTGTTGGTTTTGTCTGGTAAGAGAATTCTATTATATCTTAATGGGGGTTTTAGAGATTTTGTTTTCCATTTGAGCTTTGCCTCAAAATTTAGGATTTAAGAGAGGGTTGAGGTTTTTTCTATTTTTTTGTTGAGGGGGTGAGCCAACTCCAGTCGAAGGTTATGCCACAATTCACATTGACTTTATAAAATGTTGTAGCACAAGACTCATCAAATGTCTCCCATTGAAATGCTTTGGGTGGTCATGTATATTATGTTCTTCATTGGGCAACTAATGTCAGGTTGAAGAACACATTATGTACAAAATGGATGAATTGCATCGATTCATTTTTTATGAGGGGGGTAGAGTTTCATCACATAAGGCAGTCGCTATCACAAGTGGATAGTAGTTGCAGTTAAAGAGGTAACATGTGAAGAGGTGGAGTAGCATTGACCCAAAATTTCAGACTTCATGAGAAAGTATCATTCTTAGCAATATCCAAAAGGTGTCCCCAAAATTTTACTAGTGTTGATATGTATGCATTATGTGCCAATGCTTGGCTTCGAGATGTAAAATGCAATGTTGCAAGTAAAATGTTAATCATAGAAGATACTTGCTAAAGGCCACATAATTCTCAATCACCAAGTCCAAGATTGGTAAATGGTGATGCAACTTGTACGGTTTCAAGAGACTATAAATAAGAGAGTCTGCATAATCTTAACCCTACAAAGGAGCAAGATTTGTATCAAACAATCTATTCATAAATTTTTAAAGACTATATTCATAACTCTTCAACCCAGATGCCACTTGAAACTCCCCACCATAGATTTTGAAAAGCCAAACACAAAAAACTTGAGAATTCTAGACAAGCCAATGATAATAATAGAACCCTCATATGAGGAAATTAGAATACATTTACTATGTCTAGATCAGAGGTGCAGAATGGAGCTTGGGGAAGGCAGCAAAATGTTTAAGGATGCTTCAATTAAAGGAAAAGGTAATGGTAGAGTTAAAAGTATCATTAGCCATGAGCAATAAACCCAAGACGAAGACTTGAGATTGAAAAGTTTGACCTTTGTACTAAAGATTACAGCCAATAAAGATCAAAAAGTGTGGTAAAAAATAGATGAAATGCCAAGGTAATCCAATACATGACAGTTTTAAGGCAATTAGTTATGATGAAAATCATAGGCCAGGGCATGGGAGATAGGACAGTCTCTATAACAATGGAAAGACAGGGCAGTTTGGTCATTCTCTCTGCAAATATGACATTGTGAAGAATAGAGAAGAGTGTAGCATGTAAAACCCCTTCAAAAGTATCACAACTTTAAAGTAGGTTTCACACTTTCTGGGTAGATGAACCTAATAATCAGGTTAACTATAATGTTGAATGTCATTCATTTCTCAATGTTATATTACTTTTTTCTAAGATTAGTTTAGTAAACATACTTAAACTTAACTCAATTAATTTTATTTATAATAATGTAATAAAATATTTAAATGTTAAATTAAGAACTAACAAAAAAAATTGAACATGCTTCAAGCAACATATAAATCAAAAATGTATTTTAATTTGACTGACACAAATACAAAAACAATCGGCATAATCATTGCACCTCCTTCCGATGCAAGTGCTAGTTTAATTTTATAGTATTATTTTTATTTTTTGAAATGCATATGGATTGTATTGTGATTTTTATGTTCTTGATCACAACATGAAATTGTATGTCTTACTACTATTATAAAATGGTATGTAATAAAATAAAAATATTTAACAACTCTATTTATGTATATAATTATTTTCATTTAATTATAAAAGTATTAAAAATGTGGACAAGCATCTATATATCTTGAATTATTATATTTATTTAAGAGTTATTAATTTTTATTTTCTTTTGCTTAGTAAATTGCTGCTAAGGGGCAGCACTTGACGCTTTTGACTAGAGCTATGAACCAGTGAGGCCACATTCGGGGGACCTCATCGAGTGATCCCACAATACTGGTTTACAATTTTTAGCCAAACTGGACACTGAACTGATTTTTTCTATCTAAATCTTCACTTTCAGGCACCTATAGCGGCTAAACCGTGAGGAATTTGAAGAAGATGCAAACTAGTGATTTGTGACATTTTTTTTGTAGATTCTAAATATAATTTTTTTTAAAAAAATTTGGAATAAAATTGCACTTCTTTTTCCATCTTCTTCAAAAACTAGTTTTTTTTTTTCAGTAAACACCATTTTTAACGAGTGATGCTCACTATATAACACAACTTTTTTTCCATGAAGGATAAAATTATAATTTTTTCGAATTTAGATTTGTAACTGAAATATCTAGTGCTTTCAATTGGTTTCATAGTGTTTTATTGAATACTTTTTCCTTAATCAAGTTTCAAAGTCAAACCAATTACAATTCAGACATAGGCGGACCGTATAACACATAATTTTTTTTGTATGTATCAAAATTCTTTTTTTTTTGTTGGATCAAGGACTTCAATATCTGGTGCACTCATATTTTTCAAAAAAAAATTATAATCTTCTATTTTTCCACATGTGCATAAGAGAACTTGATTTTGAAAAACCTACATTCACAAGAAATAAAAAATAAATATAATAATTAAATTAAATTTATTTAAAATTATACTTTTTGAGAAGATTATAATAAGGACTGCATAGTTACAAGAAAATAATTTTAAATTAATTCATTTGATCCCCCAAAAGGTAAATTAAAAGTGGTTTTTTATCAGCATTTTGATAGGTGTAAAGGAGACTCCATTATAGGTATGGTTTAAAACTAGCGAGGTTCTATCCAAGGGGGTTTGATCTAAGGTAGTTTGATCAAACCCTCTTTAATTATAATTCTTTAAATGGAACGTTTTAAGGCTTAAATCATTATATTTTCTAAAAATATGTGATTTCAGCAAAAATCAGAATCTTCCAGAAATTGTAAACCAGCTTTGTGGGATCACCCCATCCCCACCATTCATTTCCTACGCCTACTTGCATTATCGCCACGCTCCCTACAGGACCCGATGTCATTTCACCATCTACTGCGCTTGCTTGCATTCCCACCAAGCTCCCTGCAGGACCCGACGCCATACCTCTTATCTACTTCGTCTTCCTACGTTCTTGCCAAGCTCCCTGCAGGACCCGACGCTAATCCTCTGTCTAAACACCCCTTTTAGCTCCACCTCTCTATCGATCCCTCCAACTCTCAGACCCTACAGTAGCACACGCCACCCATCCCCTCATCCCCTCTATGTGTCGATCACTACCACCCTTGCATAAGCATCCCTCTGTCATTCGTGCATCGTCTATCATTCCCTTCATTCTCTAGCCAGTGATAGTTCATCCCACCTTCCACTAGTGGGATTCAAACACAAGACAACAGGGAAGCTATTGCTTGCAACTTGTCGTTGCACTGCGAGGTCATCCCTTAAGAGTTATTAATTTAATTTTAAAATTATTTAAACATTATCTTATTTTATTTACATTATTTATTAAAGAGTTGTTTTATTTTGTTTTATTTTTAAGAGTTATTTTAAAATTATTTTATTCATTAAAGAGTTCTCTTAACATTATTTTATTTAGTTGAGTATTTTTTAAAGTTTTTTCGTATTTATTTAATAGTTATTTTATTTTACGTAAAAATTATTTAAAAATAGTTTTATTTGTATTTATTAAATGTTTTAATTTTATTTATTTAAGAGTTATTTTATAAGTTTTAGTTTCTTAAAAATAAGTTGGTTTTTTATTAGCAACATAAAGTTTACACACTCCATGATAATCAAGTGCTAGTTATAACCAACACTTGGCTTTTTATTATTTTTTGTTAATACACTCATGTGTCAAATGAAATGATGTTATATCTCTTGACATAAGGAAAAAAATAACTTGCATACTTTATTTAATAATTTAGTATAGATATCTTAAATACATATATCTAAAAAACACCTAAAGATATTAAATTGGAACTATTTTATTTACTTAAAAGTTATTATATTTTACTTTGGAATTATTTTTATTTACTATGAAACAAAAAATATTATGTAAGCCAACATCATATTATTTCTATATATATATAGAAATAATATGATGTTGGCTTACATAATATTTTTTGTTTCATAGTAAATAAAAATAATATATATATATATATATATATATATATATATATATATATATATATATATATATATATATATATATATATATATATATATACCCAATATTTTTTGTTTCATAGTAAATAAAAATAATAAAAATAATTCCAAAGTAAAATATAATAAAGGCAAGTTATTATAAAGGGCAGAACTCCCATACATTGAAAATTGTGCATCCCTCTAGGAGAAAGTTTACAAGAATTTTATACGGTTTGAAATTTATAAGGTGAGTTTATAGGTGGGGAAATGTGGCCCGATATGATGTTGTAAGTTAATGTGCTTCGCCCACTAAGCAGAAAAGAAGACTTCTAATTGGATTGTGTCCTTGCAATTATGACCTAGAGCTACGTGTCGACTCTTTATTGCATCCCAAAGTTTCTTCATGTCGGAACTTCAGTAAAGGGAATTCAAATGGTCTTTGTGATATACAAGATGAACGTGATGGCCAAATTAAATCTATTGTCTGATTTCAAATTTAAGAAAATGGGTAGGAGTTGTGAACACTCTATTCGCCCATATCCGCTATTACTACAATGGATGACAAATTTCTACCATAAGGATTTTGACTATAGTCGATTCATATCATTATTGCAAGCATCCAATTGAGCATTGTGCAAAGGAAATTTGGGAATTTTCAAGGTATTTTTAAGAGCTTGCAGCTAAAAAATAAGGTTTCAAGTAACAAATCGAGCGTAAGTCAAAATTTGTTCATAGAAGTATTAAAAATGATATTTAGTTTGTAAAGAAGTATTGCTAGGGTTGTAAAATCATCTCAGAATATTTTCTAACTTGTAAGTTCTTTAATACTTTTAAATTTGTGAAACCCTAGAACTGTCCTATAAACCCTAAAATGATTCAATCCTCTTTTCAACATGTGAAAATGAAATGAGGCCTAGAGGATGAAATTCTAGTCCAATTACCAGGGTCATCCAAAAGGGAAAAGCATGACTAGGGGATTGGAATACTATCGGATAGGTTAATTGATAGGTCGATGTTTTAAGAGATGTAACAGTTCCTCTGCAAGGTTGGGAATTATTTAAATATTATTATACGAGAAGCAATATTGTCTAACCTATTTCCAACATATGAAATCTAGATTTAGGAAGGTTGGTAGTTACAAATATATTCATTAATGTGGACTTATTCAAAGCAATGGCTAAATGATATGATGAGAAGTCAAGAGCAGTCTTGAGTGATACAAGAAAAATTCTAATGAGCTTAGATAGATTATGTATGTGAGGTGTTTGGGTTGAACATGTTTTTCAATATTCATGTTGACTTCAACTCGTTGTGCAGAGAATATGAGAGAGACAAACATTAGCTACATACTATTTTGGCTCCCACATCATAGGGTTAATAATCCAAACAAAAGTAGTAGGAGCATATGATGTTGATCCATTTGATGGAGATTTTTTTGAGGGATATTTTATTAAAACATACTATGCTCTCTCCCAAGTATTAGGAGAAGAAGTAAAATCACAAATTCTAGTACATTTAGTGTTGATGGTAGCAAACATACAACATAGGAACTTGAACAGAAAGTTTGATTATGCTTCCTTCATTTCAAATGGAATTTATAAGGATTTGGTGGCCACTAAGAAAGATAGTATAATAATCTACTCTAAGTGGTACCCTCTGTTGTGTCATATGTTATTATATAGTAGACAAAAAATTTGGAATCTGGCAATGCAAATAAAATTCTATGATACTCAAGGAGATCCATTGCTAGTCTAGGGATGGACCCATATATGGGACATGCATTGTCAAACTTCCAATTATGTGGTATTTTGAGGAATATTTTCTTTAGGTAGTTATGAAGAATCTAGGATTTCATGTTGACAAATTGTCTGATGAAGTGAAAGAGTTTTTTAAGACCTAAATATTTGGATCCAACAAAGGGAATTGACCACAATTGGGATGATTGGTTTTTTAATGCAACTACTAATGTCATTAAAGTGTATGGTGCTCCAATAAAGCCACGTGTTTCCCCTAAGTGTTCCTAATAGGATTGATTTCCTTGAGATTATGTGGCAATTAAATGAGTCTGATAAGTGTCATTTGAGGGAACATTTAAGAATGGAGCATTGCTGCCATCCTTAATTTTCTCTTATTTATAAATCACATCAAAAGAAGGATTAGAATTGTTATATCCTTTGGGTAAAATCACAAAGTTGTGTCACACTTTATAAAGGAAATGACCAACACTGATCCAACTTTTAAACTTGAATCACTGAAAAGTGGCATATATGTTTTGAATTTTGAAATGATCTAAACTAGGAAAATATGTATTTTTTAGTATATTTTATGTTTGTATTTTTTTAAAAAAAATATATATTTTTTAAACTAGTTTTTAATAAATTAACATTATAATTTAGCTGTTGATAAAATGTTAAAAAATGAAGTTGCATGAGACGTCAAAATTTTTATAGTAAATTTTATTTTATTTTTTAAATTTTTTGTGTGTATTTATAACTTGAAACTTTAGTGCATGGATATTTTTTTTTCCAATTTTAATAAATTTATATTTTTAAATAAATATTAAAATGTGTGTGAATAAAAAAAATAGTTGTTTCCATCAGACGTCAACTTTCATATTAAATATTTATCTAAAATGGAAAAAACATTATACCATCTTGAAATAGATTCTTTTATCTAGTGCATCATTTTTTTTTCAATTTTTTTTAATAAGTTTTTATATTTTTCTTTGCCATGATAATCAACCTAGTATTTTGTGTTGATAACCTACTTATAGTAAAAAATAAAATATAAAATATAAATAATAATTAAACTATTAAAATAAATATATTTTTTAAACTACACTTATGGATCTACAAAAGGGTATTTTTATATTTAAAAAAAAATGTTATTTACATTAGTAGGAGTTATTAAAACTTCAAGTTTTTCAAATAATTTTATTTTTTTGGTAAATTGGACTCAAAGTGGTGCTCCATATATTTTTAGCCAACAATTTTAGGTGAGAAAGTTGTGGAAGTATCTAACTTAGCTAGAATGAGTCTTACTAGATCATATGTTTGACCAAAATTGATTTTTAGTTAGAAATACTTAAATTAAGCTGTGCTAATAAGTTGGTTGAAAGTGTGACACAACTTTGTGTTTTTACCCCTTTATTGCAAGAGTATAGAATGAAAGTGGATGTTCATAAGGATTTTGATCCATAACGTTTCATTGATCAAGTAAGGATTAGAAACAAGAGGCAAAAATTCTATCATAAGTTTGATAAGGTGGAGGATGTCTTTAGAATTGTAGCATAGGTGAAGAATTACAGGTGAGAAAAGATAATTGGTGTGAAATCATAAAAGGAGAGGAGAAAATAAAGTAGTTCAATCCCAAATACCAAGGAACATTTAAGCAAGTACATGAACCTATTATTAGGATACAAACCATGCTGAGAAATGTTGTCATGTTAGCTCCTAAAGTCTCTTTTCCCATTCAAAGGAAAATCACATAAGAGGTACCACAAGCAGAAGAAATAGATTATCTTGTGCCCCAAATGGATACATGCTAGAAACATCAATTGCTCCTCAAGTGGCTCCTCAATAGAAATCAAGTGGTTTTCAACCCTTGGTTGATTATTCAATTGACTATGTATAGACAAAGGGAGTGGGAGAAAATGCACTAGAAACTAAAGAGGTGAATCGAGCTTTTCCCTCTCCATCTAGGGTTCGCATTTAAAGAGGCCTCAAAAACTAGAAAAATAATGAATCTCATAAATGGGGGAGATGTAGTAAATTATATCAGAACCCTAGCTTGCACAAAGTTTATGTATGATAATAAATTTATTAAATCTAAAAAATTTAAGGATTTTTTTATGAAGAGTAAAATGGAGATATTATTTAGGGAAATTAATAACTTAGAAGAAATAATTTCATCTCAAGGCAAAGAGGAGATGACCAAAAAGGTTGTTTCTGATGTTGACTCTTACATCAAAAAATAACTCTTGAGAAGGCGAGAAAAATAGTCCAAGACAATGGGTGCTTATTGCTACCAATCTAGGACATTGCTTTTATCATTACTATAGAAACAATAAGAAGAAAAGACAAAAATCAAGAATGTGTTAACATAATAATAATAGGCACATTATCTATATTTTGGATCAGGATTCAACACTAAAAATAAAACTCCAGGGTGAAATCACAATAGGGAGTCCCACTTTTGGGAAAAATAAGTTTTTGGAGTGTGGGAGTGAAATTCACTAGAACACCTTCGTTCGAAGATATATCTTCGAACGAAGGTCCTTCAAGTAAAGTCTTCTACGAAAACACCTTCGTTCGAAGATGGGCCTTCGATTGAATGCCATTTTTTTTATCAAAGGTGTTGGTGGTTTAACAAAAATAATAAAATAATACCTTCAATTGAAGGTATTGTTTTATTTTATTTTTAGCTGTTATATGAACCGACAACTAAAGTATTATTAGTTCATTTGGAAAATTTTCTTTTGAGGAGTTAGTGAGCTTTGTGAAGGAACAACCAGTTCAATGCTTTGATAGTGAGAAAAAGACTGCAAGACAACAACCTGGAGAAATTTGCATGCGCCATCCATAGGCTTCGAGTGAAGGAACATAGGTAGGTCCCCTTATGCTATTTGTAGTGTTAATTAGGGTTAAATGGTAGTTATTTAGGGTAAAATCCTAAAGTAATTATCTATATTGAACCAATATTTTTATGGTAGTTATTTAGGGTAAAATCAGTTATGAGGGAATTGGGTCTAAAACAAGTTTTAGTTGCCCATTTGTTAATGGCAAAATAGCTGCCATTTAATGGTAAAAGCTTCTAAAATATCACTTAGGTACATAAAATTCAGATAAATATTGATTACATGAATTATTTGAAATTGAGATAGTAGCATCTTCCATGCATTACATGCATTATTTACACAAAATCATTGAAACTGGCATATTTGCAATCATAGCTTGAGGTAAACCTCATCCACAAAGAATGGATAGTTTGAAACTCAACTAGGTGAATCTATTTTTCCCCATGTTATACTACAAGGTTGTTCTTCCCTTATAAAAGGACCATACTACATAATCCTTTGCCCATCTCCCTACAATATCTATACATTTATTAGAAATCATACTTGTTTTCTTTAGAGTTTTCATAAGTCATATGACAACATAAAAAATTATTTATTCTACACCATCTCATAGCCCTAGAAATTGAATCATATAAGATAAGTGTGACCCATTGGTATGGTTAGATGTGCTAAAGAATCTAGAACATGATCAAAGATAGGTAGCTAAATAATAAGGATATAAACCAATCAATATAGTAAATATCATGATAGATAAGAGCTAAAATGTTTACACCCCACACAAATACTTTTCCTTTCTCCATCTACTATCTAGCATGAGCTTAATCCCAAACATGAATGTGTGTCTTCTTGTCTCTAGATAATTTTGAATCAATCAAGTCAATGATCACCTTCCAAAGTTATAAAATATAAATTTAAATAAATAGGGTCAGTTAAATCCACTACTCTCTTCTACCTTCTCATCCCTCATATTTTAGCTCAAGATAGTCTCTCAACCTTATAAATCTACTTGGATAGTGATATTTTATCCCACTAGCTTATAACACCCAAAATATAGTAAGCATCATAAAATATGATAGTCCAATTTCTTACTAATATATGGAAATTATAACTTGGTGTTTCAGTTAGCATCTTAAATGTAAGAATATCTTAATATGTAAGAATATCATATAGATCAAAGAATGGATAGTTTGAAACCAAATGATTTCTAGACCATTGCTTCTTAGATTTTTCTTGAAAAATTAGAAATTGCATCATTTGTAATGATTCATTTTTCCATTCCTCTCTTTTAATCTAAATTGGTTATAGTTAAACCTATCATTCCCCTAAATTCTTAAAAAATATCTTTTTCAAGTTCTTTGTAATGAATATATGCTATTTGATATGTAATTAGAAATTTTTTAAGTTATACGTTAGCGTCTTTCAAAAACTATTTAATAAAATGAAATATTGTGTTGATTTATTTGGTTTCATTATAAAGATAGGGTTTTTGACCATTTTGATTTTAGATTGATTATTAGCTAGGAGCTTTATGGATGAATCCTACTTGTTCCTGTTGAAAGGCGCAAGACAACTGAGAGGGAGGGTGAATCATTTGTCACCAAACACAATCACAAATCTCAAACACTTATCAACTTCAAATCCACTTTATTTTGTTCTTAAGTATGAACATGAAATGCAAATAATAGAAAGCAATATTAACACAAGAAACACCAGATTTACATGGAAAACCCAATAAGGGAAAAAGTATGATGATGATTAACTCACAATATAAAGTAATTCCAAAACTGAATACAAAGAGACTCACTACCTAGATACAAGGCTCAGTACCTACATAAAGGACTCATTGTCTAACAAGGAGGCTCACTTCCTATAGATACAAAAGATAATAGAAAAGATCCACCACAACAAATTGCACACATCCACAGCCTTGATCAGAAGAATTGCAAACACCGTCAGCTCACCACTTTCAAGAGTCTAATACATTAAAGTACTACTGCCTCAATTCACTTTCACACTCTCGCTTCTTACACTTGCAACCTTCTTGATACTTGAAATCCATAACATCTTGACTTGTATTTATACCATCTTCAACCTTAGAAACTTTCTCCAAGGTCAGATACACATGCTTAATTTTACAAATTCAAATTAGGTTGGCAACTCAACATTCCTAGGGTGGAAGAGAATGAGAGCGAACCAAACCAACACTTAACCAAGACCCAAAACAGTGTCTTGGATCAATCACATGCTTCCTCAATTGATACTTATCCTTCACATGAACTGTAGACACTAGGTCAACCAAACCTAATGAAAACATAAATGAACTTTGAAGTACACGCTTCCGCAATGAGAATATAACATGCGGACCACATAACACACTTCACCATACAGTGGAACATACCTCAAATACCTTTAGATTCATCTGCATCAAATGCAACAACCTTCATACATAGAACACCTTCCATTAGTCCATCTGAATTGTACAAACACACACAACAACTCTAAAACTAGTCTTCCAGAGCACCAAACCATGAATGTGCGCCTTTTCCAAAACATAGATAGCATCATTAAAATCCTTATGCCAGATCCACATGATCTGAAACAAACCAATGGAGTACTGTGGAGCAGATACATTTCTTCCAGTCCATAGGCGAACAACTCTGCTAGACTAGTTCACACACCGGTGAACACAAATTTCACTCTCCAACAAAACATAAGCTAAAATCAAAGATATATCACCCAAGGATTCCCATAACTAACACTTTAGATCCACAAAAGCATAGGATCAACACAAAAGAGATGTGGAGCACATACTAGAGCACATTCTAAACATACACATAATTCTGACCACAAAAGCACTTGGCAACTCATCATATCAACACACCTGCAACACCATAAAGATATCTCCATGTACTCACAACATCTCAACAGTATCTCAACTATATATGCACAACCTACAACATCATGTACTGTGTTGACATCAATGACAATATTAATGACAACACCACCAAAATTACTCATACTTGCAACAATCTCCCCCTTTGTCATTGATGACAACACATGATGTGAAAAACCATCAAAGACAACATCCATTTCATTCATGTACTCTCCCTTTATTTTTAGATTAGATAGCCTACACAACATTCTTGTACTCTCAGTACTCTCTCTTCCTCTTTTTCTTTCACTGTTTTTCACATGACTCTCTCTCCCTTTTTGACATCAATGGAAAAGACCAAAAGCTCTAATAACTCTCACTTAGGAGTGCACCCACACATCTCATACTGCAACAATGAAACTTCCTACTCCCCCTACGGAGTAGACCCATTTGTCAGTCAGATAAATGAAGAATCTATAGATCCACTAGACTGATGCACCTCCATGTGCACCTAGTTCAAAGAAGGAGGGCCAATGACCCCTAACTTCTCCCTGAGATACTCAAAAGTATCATTTAGAAGAGCCTTAGTAAATATATCTACAATCTGATCCTTTGTAGGCACATACTCCAGTATGACTTCATTCTCCAATACCTTCTCTCTCAAGAAATGATATTTGATAGATATATGTTTTGTCCTTGAATGCATTACTAGATTCTTTGAAATTTTTATAACACTTGTATTATCATAGAAGATAGGGATAGGCTCATCACATATCGCTCCTATATCCTTCAATATTTGCTTCATCCACAAAACCTATGTATAACAAGATGCTACAGCATTGTACTTAGCTTCTAAAATGGATAAAGAAACCAAATCTTGTTTCTTACTTAGCCATGAAACCAATCTTCCTCCAAGAAAGAAAGCACCACCACTTGTACTCTTCTGGTCATCCACACAACCAACCCAATCTGCATCAGTGTAAGCACTCAAGGTAAATTCAATATCCTTAGGATACCACAGGCCATAATCTAGAGTACCTTTAAGATATCTAAATATCCTCTTCACAGCTGTAACATGTGCTTCTTTAGGTTTTTATTGAAATATGGAAACCAAACATACTGCATGCATGATATCCAATCTAGTAGTAGTAAGATACAATAGTCCACCAATCATAGACATTTTAAACTCTTTTTGAATCTCCTCTACAAATCTCTTATGCATACCTTCATTTCCTCTAAAGATGATATCATCAACATACACAACCACTATCAACATTTTGTTTCCTTCAACCTTGAAATAGAGATTACTATCTACGAAGCCTTTGTTGAATCTTTGTTGTGTCAAATATCTGTCCAACCTTGCATACCATGCTCTAGGAGCCTGTTTCAGTCCATCCAATGCCTTTTTCAACTTACAGACCATGTCTGATTTATCTAATAACTAAAATCCCTCTGGTTGTTCCATGTACACCTCTTCTTCTAGTTCTCCATTCAAGAATGTAGACTTGACATCCATATGATATACCTTGAAATCCTTGTGAGCATAAAATGCCAAAAATATCCTAATAGACTCCATTCTTGCCACCAGGGAAAGTATCTCCTCAAAGTCTATTCCTTCAACTTGTGAATAACCCTTGCACACAAGCCTTGCTTTGTTTCTCACAACTTCACCATTCTCATTCAGCTTATTCCTGAACACCCACTTTGAACCAATTACATTCTTGTTTACAGGTCTAGGGACTAGTTCCCATGTATGATTCTTATCTATCTGTTGCAATTCCTCTTTCATTGATCTAACCCAACTCTCATCTTTTCATGCTTCACACACATACTTGGGTTCTATCTTTGAAAGTAACACAAATTTACCTCACTGGCTATCACTTTACTTCTTGTATTTATACCTTCACTCTTATCTCCAATTATCTGTTCTTCCAGATGATTTTTTTGTACATACTTAGGAGTCTTAAGATCAGGTTCTAGAGTTTCTTCTTCTTCTTCTTCTTATTCTCCTCAGGTACTGGTCCATAGATAGGCTCATCTAGTTCAACTTCACTTATCTCAACTGGTATGTGCATATCTTCATCAACTTTTACATTTACACTCTCAACAATCTTTGCTCCAGAATCATCTCCAAACATGACTAATCTACCATCATACCTTTCAAGTTTAGTGAACTTACTTTTGTCTCCGGTCATGTGATTTAAGCAGCCACTGTTAATCACCAAATAGCCTTCATTTTTTCTAGCATCAAAGGAAATAACCAAAGTACCTTTCATATCATCCTTCTTGTTCTCCAAACTACTTTTCCTTGCACATGTTCCAGACTTAATAGGCACTAATTTATTCTCTAATGCTAGAAAAAAGAATTCATCGTCATTACCCTCAAAATCAGATTCATCATCAAAAATCCAACATCCTCTCTAATATAATACAACTTCTTGAACTTCTTATCCTTTTTTTCTTTATTATCTTTGTTCTTCTTGTGTAAAACTCTATTTGGACATCTTGAAGCATAGTGACCAATATTACCATAGTTGAAACATTTAAAAAGTAACATACCTTTGTACTTACCGGTACCTTTCTTCAACTTGTAAAATTTGCTTCCAACTCATCTGAACTATCACCATTCGGATCATCTTCTTTTTTTGTAGCTTTAAAGAATGATTATATCTTCTCCTTTTCTTTTCCAAACTTCCTCATTTCAAATACAGTCAAGGTGCCAAATAGTTGTTCTTTAGTAAACTTCTTAGGATCATACACTTCTTCAATGGCTGAAACCTTATCACTATAACTCTTTGGTAGGGTCATCAATATCTTCTCCATCACATCTTCATCAGTCAAAGTACCACCTTGAATTTTCACTTCATTCACTGCAATATCAACCCTATGAAAATAAATTGTAATATCTTCACCTTCTTCCATTTTCAAGTTCTCATATCTACGCTTAGTTGTTAGCTTCTTTAACAATTTCACTCTATCATTTCCTTCATAGATATCTTCCAAATTTTTCCAAACTTCATAAACAGTGCCCAAAGAAATAACTTTTGTTCTCTTAGTCTTAGATAAAGCACTGTAGATTGCATACCTTGCTTTTTCATTTTCCTCATAGGCAAAAAATATCATCTACAGAAGAAGGACCACTTGCTAGTGCAACATACTTTGTCTCAAAAACTTTCCAAGTCTTGTAACCAAGAGAGACTATGCAACCTCTCATCTGCACTTTCCAGTCATTGTAGTCAGATCCATCAAACATAGGGATTTCCAATTTGTGCGCCATCAAATCTACCTCAAGCGATTAAGCTCTCCTCTGAGGAACCAAAGCTTTGATACCAATTTTTGAAAGGCACAAGACAACTGTGAAGGGGGGTGAATCAGTTGTCACCAAACACAATCACAAATCTCAAACACTTATCAACTTCAAATCCACTTTATTCTGTTCTTAAGTATGAACATGAAATGAAAATAACAAAAAACAATATCAACACAAGAAACACCAGATTTATGTGGAAAACCCAATAAGGGAAAAACCATGATGAGGATTAACTCACAATATAAAGTAATTCCAAAACCAAATACAAAGAGGCTCATTTCCAAAGGGATCACTGCCCAGATACAAGGCTCACTGCCTACAAAAAGGACTCACTATCCAACAAGGAGGCTCACTACCTATAGATACAAAAGATAACAGAAAAGATCCACCACAAAATATTACACACATTCGTAGCCTTGATTAGAAGAATTGCAAAAATTGTTAGCTCACTGCTTTTAGGAGTGTAACACATTAAAGTACTGCTGCCTCAATTCACTTTTGCACACTCTCACTTCTTACACTTGTAGCATTCTTGATACTTGCAATCCATAACATCTCGACTTTTATTTATACCATCTTCAACCTTAGAAACTTTCTCCAAGGTCGGCTACACGCTTCATTTTACAAATTCAAATTAGGTCGGCAACTTAACATTCCCATGGTGGAAGAGAATGAGAGTGGACCAAACAAACACTTAACCAAGACCCAAAATAGTGTCTTGGATCAATCACACGCTTCCTCAATTGATACTTATCCTTCACATGAAGTGTAGACATCAGGTCGACCAAACCTAATGAAAACAAAAATGAACTTTGAAGTACACACTTCCACAACGAGAAGATAACATGCGAACCACATAACATGCTTCACCATACATTGGAACACACCTTAGATACCTTCATATTCATCCGCATCAAATGCAACAACCTTCATACACAGAACACCTTCCATTAGTCCATCTGGACTGAACAGACACACACAACTCAGAAACTAGTCTTTCAGAGCACAAAACCATGAACGCCTTTGCCAGAACATAGACAACATCATTACAAGTATTCTACTAGATCTGCATGATCTGAAACAAACCAGTGGAGGACTGCGGAGCTGATACATTTCTCCCAGTCCACAGACGAAAAACTCTGCTAGACTAGTTCACACACCAGTGAACACAACTTTCACTCTCCAACAAACCAAAAGCTAAAATCGAGGATATATCACCCAAGGATTCCCATAACAAAAACTTCATATTTGCACAAGCATATTATCAACACCAAAGAAATGCAGAGCACATACCGGAGCACATTCTAAACATACACACAATTCTGACCACAAAAGCACTTGGCAACTCATCATATCAGCACACCTACAATGCCATAAAGATAGCTCCATGTAATCACAACATCTCAACATTATATCAACTATACATGCACAACTTGCAACATCCTGTACTTTTTTGACATCAGTGACAACATCAATGACAACACCACCAAACTTACTCATACTTGTAATAGTTCCTTTATATTTTAAGGATCATTTTGACTCTTCCTATTATAGAGAATATTAGGCACACCAAAATAATTTTTAATAATGGAAAGTATTATTAGCATTTTACCTAGGTTCACCTATTCAACTAAATGACCATAACATGTGTGGATAGCATGGGATTTAAACATAATTGGGTTTCACAAACCATTTAATGATTCTAATGAAACAACTTTCAATGTTATAATTCATTGACTCTAAGTGTTCAAGATACTATCGCCCACATGTTGGAATAGGGTACCCACAACTATACACTTTATCTACTATGAAATATAAAGCCTTGGATATAATTATAAAAAACTCTTAGATAGTATGAAAATAAAAGTATTGCTTAAATTAATCATACAAGGAAATACAGGTGCTAGGAAATTTCAATTGATAAATATTATCAAATCATCCCATTCACTAGTATTATGACATGATATATCATCATTGTTAGGGCCTACACCAAGAGGAGTTGTAGCATTCAACATACATGCATCCTCTATATTTTAGTCTCTTCACATTCTAGTAAAAGAGATAAATCCTCTATGAGAGAAAACACTATCAACATTTTAGGAGAATGTGTATTTTATTCTATATGTTATAAGTGATGACATGATATTAATGAATCCAAGGTTTTTGGAATGCATTGCTAAGAAGTAATGTGAATAATTTCCTGATCATAATCAAATTGTATTTGGTGTATCTTTAGTAATCCTCTTTAGTAGTCTAGGTCAATTACCACTAGTGAAGGACATGGACTATGTGTGTAGGAGCAACATATAGAGAAATGATTTTCCAAATATTTAGAATAATAGTGACATTAAACAACATTTTCCATGAAAATAGAGAAGGCCAGCACAAGTTAACTTTCATACAATAATTTCAAATATAAGGAATGTAGAGCTAACTCTACTACATTGGGAGCTACCAATGTCACATTCTAACTTTTCCCTCGCCATGAAAGAAAAAAATATTATTTTTCCTTAATACATTTTCTTGCATCAAATGAATTAGTTTCATTGCATAGTAAATGTATGTTATAGTAATTGGGAATGCCCATTAAAAGATGCAATGCAAAAAATCTAGCTACAACATCATGCCCAAATCTATAGGATGAGCAATTTGATGCAAAGATTCTCTTGTGTATTGGCCAACTAGTTATGCTAAGTTTTAATTTGTGGGTAGAAAAAAATATTATAAATGGTACACTTGGTCAAGTTGAATGAATCACATACAAAAATATTAAAAACCACCAAATATTCCCTTGTTTGTTGTAGTATAACTCAAATATTATATAGGTCAACCTTGGGATCACACCCAACCTTAAAATGTGCCTTGGGACCAATAGAAGTACCTTCTAATGAAATGATAGGATGTCAAGAGTAAATGAACCTTGCTGTTATTTTTCCTCCTTTAACTCCTCTATTAATAGTGGGTGCATTCTTGGCATGTGATCTTAGTATGGGGGTGATCTCACAATAATGGTTTACAATTTTTGGCCAAATTGGACATTGAATTGAATTTTTTTAACTAAATCTTCACTTTCGGGCACCTATAGCTTCTAAACCGTGAGGAATTTGAAGATTATGCAAAATAGTGATTTGTGACATTTTGTTTGTAGATTCTAAATATATATATATATTTTTTAAATGGAATTAGATTGCATTTCTTTTTCCATCTCCTTCAAAAACTAGTTTTTAATAGCAAATGTTATTTTTAAAGAGTGATGTGTACTTGCTAACACAACTTTTTTCTATAAAGGATAAAATTCTAAATTTTTTCAAATTTAGATTTGTAACTACGATATCTAGTGCATGCAATTTGTTTCATAGCATTTCATTGAATATTTTTTTCTTAATTAAGTTTTGAAGTCAAACTAGTTACAATTTAGACATGATTTACTTGCTAACACATAACTTTTTTGTATGTATCGAAATTCAATTTTTTTTTTGGATCAAGGACATCAATATATAGTGCAAAGATATTTTTCAATTTTTTTTTATAATCTACTATTTTTCCACGTGCAAAACAGAGAGCTTGATTTTCGGTGAAAAACCTATGTTTAATTAAATTAAAAAAAATACATAATAAAACCAAAACATATTAAAATTATATTTGATGGATAGCTTGTTCTAAGGACTACCATCATCTAGTTGGGTTTGTGAACTTTCCTCCATTTTCATCCTCAACTCGAGCTTCGAAAGGCAAAATTTTGTAAAAATTTGGTAGAAGAGGGGGAGAAGGGAAAAACAGGGGGGTTTGAGTGAACCCCCCTTGATCCCTTCAAGTGAAGGTGGGTTCGCTAGAAGTGGGGTTTACTTGAACCCCCCTTGTTTTGCATTTTTGTCTTTGTTTTCCTTAAAAAATGACACCAAAACGGATAACATCATCAAAATGGGTTCACTCAAAGGGGTGGTTCAAGTGAACCCCTAAAAACCCAAAAAAAAATATGGGAGCATTTTGGCAATTTTCCTTCCTCAACAGAATTGTAAACTAGTTTTATGGGATCACCCATGGAATTTTTGATTCACAGTTACATAAAAATAATTGTAGGACCATAATAGTCATTCCTTCATTATATGTGTAAATGCATGCAATTCCTTGAAAACCCATATGGATAGGAACCTTAAAACTAGGTATTTAGTTCATGAATGGTGAAGGAAACTCTATGGATGAAAATATTCAACTCTTAAGTATGAAGATTGCAAAAACTACCCCTCTTATGTCCTACATGAATTGTATGTTTTGAGATGCAACTATTAAATTAGACTTTCCAAGAGCATGTGTAACAAGGGCACCCACATTGCATACAAATGACTAGAACTCAATTAAATTTAGATTAAACATTTAGACCATTGCTTCTTAGATTTTTCTTGAAAAATTAGAAATTGAATAATCTTCAACATTTCTCAATCTTGGTAGATACACACCATCTCCAACTCACTTCTCTAATACATCAAATAATTGGACTACATTACCACAATAACATCATATCTCAATTTAGGCTTAAAGGAAGATTCAACATTTCTTAGAAAGCAATTCCATTCAAAACTATTATAAGTTGTTACTTTGCATTCCTAATACAAACTTTAATTATAGTGTACAAGGTGTCCAAAATATAGATGCCAAGTTTTATGAATAATTAAACACATTGAATTTCTTAGTAGATCTTTATGAAAATAGGAATCTCTTGTCCTTCTAACATTGGTCACCATATCTCCTTTGTCTTTTGGCCAATCCTTAAAGATGTAGTAAATTAAGTCTTGTGTGGATGTGGTAGAGTATATTTATGTTTTGGTAGTCTAGATGTCATTTCTCCTTCTCCATTTATTACATTAAGTTTAATGAACTACAATTATATTACCCCAACTTAGCCCTTGATTTTTCATGAGTTTTTCTTAGGTTCAATTAGTTATCTTGAAATTTTACCCTTCACTCAATTTATCTTTACTTTTTACCCTTTAGTCAACTATCCTACTTGTACTCCTTATAGGACCTCAATGTAGTACCTGGTAAATTAATATACAATAGAAAAAAATTGAAGATCCTATTATTAAAGCCATTTGTCACAAAATATACACATAAATACAAGGACTACACTTTTAGAATTGAATTTCCAATTTACATGAATATATGAATATTATGTTCACAATTAATTATCAAGATATGATTTAGACCTATACCTGAACAATAGGCCTTCCTTCCAGGTCTCATATTCTCAAATTTAATTTAATTCTCAATGCCTTTGATAGTCTTTACTTTAATAGGAAATTTTTCCCCTTCCTGAATATTTATCAGATTTGGAAGTTTGGCTACCCCTTTTTATCTAGCTGTTTGGTAGGTTTGGTAGTTTGTATTGTTTAAAATCAAGGCAATATTAGTCTATTTAATAGACCTAGGTAGATTAGCTAGAATAATCTCTTTAAAATCCCTCATAAATTTCATCCAAGTATGTCAAATTTTCCTTGAAAAATTACAAACATGATACATTTTCTAATTCATACATTCATTTAATTGTTCAATCATCATGTTCTAGAGCTAATACATTTATTTTCTTCTGAATGATATCGTGCAACCTTATTTTTACTATTCTTTGGATTTCCCATCTTCTTCTTTGCAAAATATGATCTTGATAATTCTTTGCCAATTCCACATTCCAAATTTGTAAAACACATGCAAAAAATGACCTTTTGAACACACCTTGTGAATTTTTCTTTATTATTGATATTAAAATCCCAAAAATCAACCTTGTATATATACATGTAATTTGAATAGCCATGTTCTTTTCGAATGTAGGCTAAATTGGCCTTCGATCGAAGGTTGTTCGCTAAAATTAAATGAACATTATTTAATTTTATGACCTTCAATCATAGGAAATTAAATATATTATTTTTCTCGGGCAATAAACCCTTCACTCGAAGGTGCCCTTGGTCGAAGGTACCTTCGAACGAAGGTGAAATATTCAATTGAAGGTACCTTCAGTTGAAGGGCCTTAGGTAGACAGTTTTGGCTTTTGCATCAAAATTTCCTTAGAAAATCCAATTTCAAACCCTGAGTTGGACCTTCAAATGTACCTAACTTGACAAGATATTTTGCAAGATCATAGTCCTCGAAATGAGCTTTCCAATAAGTATAGTTTTGATATGTTTTCATTTTATCATGTATAATTTTCAATTTTAGTTGAACATAGTTTTTTCATCGAACATCAAGTTCTTCATTCTATAGAGGTGGAAAAATAGTAAACCATTGTAAAAAAATTCAAAAAATAACTTTTCCCTAGGTATTGATGTCCTTGTTTCACCAAAAAAATTGAATTTTGATATATACACAAGTTATGTTGGATGACATACACTTATGTCCAAATTATAGTTACAATGATTTCAAAAATTAATTAAAAAAATATGTAATAAAAAATTATGAAAAAATATCCTTGCCCTAGATATTGATGTTAAGAATCTGTATTTTAAAAATTAGAATTTTATCCTTTCTAGAAAAAAATTATGTTGGATGACATAAATGTTACTTTCTGAAAATGTTGTTTACTATTTAAAACTGGTTATTAAAGGATATGTTGAAATATTCATGATTTATTTTAGAAAAAAATTAAAAATATATATATATATTTAAAATCTACACATAAATTGCCACAAATCACTAGTTCACATCATCTTCAAATTCTTAACAGTTTAGCTATTATAGGTCTCAAAAGGTGAAGTTTCAATTAAAATGTTGATATAAATGTCCATCTTGGATAAAAAGTGGGACTCGTTATTGTGGGACTACCCTCTAGCAATATGGGAAGTGGCTCTAGAAACTCAAAAATCCAAGTTGCTAGTAATTTTAGTGTACTCACTAGAGACCTTATTGTTGGAAGGCTTGTTGACACCACTGCCCCATAAGTAGCACCCCTAGTGCTCAATACAATCATGTTTAGTGAAGTAGCAAAGAAGTTGTAGGCTAGTTACAATAAATTAGTGAAAAATAGAATGAAAATTTTACATGAGTACAACAAATTATTGTTACAAATGCCTCCTCCAAAAACTATTACCTTTCTCACTATACCCCAGTCAAGATCAAGTGACACATCAATCCAAGACAGGGAAAAACTTTTCACAAGGATACAGGAGTTGAAGGAGAAACTAGCTCATAGCAAATAAGAAGAAAAATCATCTCAAGCAAAGGGAAGAACAAATATAATAAGTGTGGTGGATTGCTTTCTAGAGAATAGAATTTCTTGTATATTGTATATAGATTAAATGATACTTGGGCAAGGAACAATAATCTTAGGAGTTCATACATCAACTATATAAAGAAAGAGGTTGGTTTGAAGGAAATTTTGAGTGTATGGATTCAAAGAACAATAATAATGACAAATATGCACAAGTTGACAAGGTTTGATTCCAATGCTCATAAAGAGATAGAAAATACATGTGATGTGTTAGAAGTACTTGGAGATATTTCAACTTATCAATCAAAATTAGAATTTCAATTGAAGGGTAAGTTGAAATCCTTTGAGGAATTAGAGGATAAGCAAATGCCTAAAATTTTGGATATGAATGGAATCATCAAATATTTTGATCAATATAAAGTAGAGTTCAACATAATTTTTCCATGATTATGTTCCTTCATTTGTGCTATTGGTGATCTAAATCTAGCCTTATTAAATAGCAGCATGGATGATATAATAAAATTGGAACTAAGCCTAGACAATTTTAATAAGGAGGCCAAAGTAGTTTTAGATGCAAGGTATAATTCCTATATTAATAAAATTACTAAGGTTATTGAGTTTAGTTAGCTGTCAAAGGAGACTCATCCTTCATAGATAAAGAAGTATCAGGAATAAGTTATATTTCTGACTTAGCAAGGTCAACAATTTAATCTTCATCAATTTTCTTTGAGGTTACAAGTAGTTGTAGAGGTGTCAAGCTTCTAATTTTTTCTTCATTAGCAGTTCATGGTGGTTTTATTCCTTCAATGGCTTCAAGTTATTCCTTCTATTCTTTGAGGCATGGAAAATGCACCTCTTTTGTTATTGAGTTGTTGTAACCATCTTGTTGCAACTGATTTTTGAATGTCACATGTAATATTCAAAAAAGTGTCAATTATGCTCCTAAAGCCATGTGCTTATACTTTTCTATAAAAGAGGAGCTTGCAACTTGTTGAAAGGTCTAGGAATTGTACACTTTTACAAATTATTTTAGCTTGTAAGGTGTGGTTAGGGTTTCTAATTATCAAGATCTTTAAGCATTTTTCTCTATAACAGTGATGTATTTTTTATCAAAGAATATATGAATACATAATTACAATACGTCATCACCTCCAACTTTGTAAGACAATACTATTCATGAATAAAAAATTTAATTATTATTGGATTCATCAATACAAGTTCTTGTATTGTCTATTTTGTTGATTGTATGTTCAAGTAACAAAATAATTGCTTTCATTAAAATACAAAATATGTTATGTTTATGAATGGATTATTAAGTCTAGGATCATGTTTTAATCCATTAGTTGGTCAAGTTATTACTATGATAACATTTTATTGACCATCAAGATATATTAAATTATTTTGGAGATATGTTTATGTGATTCTAGGACTTTGTAACCTTAGATAAGCACGGGTCAAGTTAGGTTTTTCTTTTCAACTCCTATAACATCATGTAAAATTTCAAATGCCAAATATATTCATAAGTTATTTATATTTACTATAATAGTATCATACAGCTTAAAATTTTGAAGGATGATGTTATGTTGTATTTTATAAACCTTTAATCACAATTTGTATGAGATTTATCTACTTATCTAGTATCCATTATTGTACCATCTTTTGATACTAATTGATATTATTTTTGTAATGGCATATATTGTAAAATAATATTATATGGGGAACCCACCTAGGTTTTGTAGAGCCTAAACTGCAAAGGGAATTGATTTTCCTATTCATTGGCCAACTACTTGAAACTCAATTGTAAAACATGGTAAACTTTTAGAGAGGCTTCAATAAATCAGTTGGAAACACCCAAAATTCCTTAGATTTTCACCACTCAACACTCCACCACTATATTTGTTTGTCATCCTACAATCATAATTTGAAATGGCTATATATGCCTTCTTTACCCATACATCACATGTAGGCAATGAAGAGCATCCAACTTCATGAACATTTTCCTCCCCAATAGATCTACACATGTTGTGAGGAAATCACTAATAGTATCATTGACATGGATATGACCATAAATAGGAGCTTGTGCACCCCCACGACATCCATGGACAACACCTCTACATGTCTAGATTCTAAATTTTGAGGAGGCATCAAATCTACAAAGATACATCCTCCTATAGACGCTCATATATCATATCATCAATAATCACCTTGCCTGCCATGTTGAGTGAGCCTAAAATCTAATTATTCCCATAAATAGGTATCCTCCCAATTAGAACACTTAAGGTATTCCAACCAAACCTTTCCCCTTATAGGGAATTATCTCGTAAAACTAAGGATCACCTAGAATCTTAAATTCATCATCATTTTCACTTGAATTCCCTTTAACATTGACAATCCTACACAAACCATTTCAACTCTCAATTTGATTTTTGAATTTTTCACTTCTATCATCTAATCAGAATCATTATTTATCAATATGTCCACTACTTGTACTCTTAATAAACATGTCATACAAAAAATCATTAAAATAGTTCAACATCCAACATTTTGTCTAATTTACAATTCATCATCTTCCTCGACTTAGTTGCATCAATGCATAGAATGGAGTTCCAATCCTTTGTAAATCACACACAACTCTAGCTTGTTATTTGAGCTATGGGAAATTTATTTCAACATGACCCAAGAGAGGACTCTCAATTTATTTCTTATAATGCACCTAGCACCAAAGATCCAAGGATTACCTTGTGAGGCACCATTAAATTTATATATATATGTATATGTATGTATATGTATATGTATGTATATGTATATGTATATGTATGTATATGTATATGTATATATGTATGTATGTATGTATGTATTTATGTATATATATATGTGTATATTTGTGTATATGTTTTCATACATACATATATGTGTGTGTGTGTGTATGCATACACATATATACTATATATACACACACACACACACACATATACAAGATGTGTGCATGGAAATGAGAGACCAAAAGGGGGTCTTGAGTGATCACTTTTTTTAATTAGAAAAACTAATCTTGGATGAGAAATTGAAAGTAGTTATGCTCAAAATTTAAAGACGCGACAAGAATAAGATTTGTAGTGCTCTGAATTTACTTTCTAAACTACTATTTTTTCTTTAAATGGTGGAGATTAAAGGGTTCAAATAGGGAGGCCACACAAAGTGCTCCCGTTTTTATAAAAAAAAACATAATATAGCATCTAGAGTGCCCCCCCTAAAATATTAACTATTTTTAGTATTTCAAAAATTTCTTTAGTGAAAATTAGCTAACATCATGTAGTTTATGCTTGAGTTTTCTTCTATTTTTTTAGTAAATATATAATTTTTTCTAATTTTCAAAGTGGGCACATTTTGAAAAACAAAAAAATTGAGCATGTGACCCCCTAAATTTTATGGAAACTAATTGAATTTTTTTTTTTGAATGTGTAAATAATAAATTCTATTTTGTAAAAATATAATTTGTTTCAAATTTCGATGAATGAGTAAAATTGAAACCAAAAATACCAAACATCGTTTTTGGAAAAAAAAATGGAGACACTAGTAAAATAAATTAAAGATCAAAACCTTAACATATTTAAAATATAGAAAAAAATATATGGTTAGAAAGCTAAAAGAGAGCACAACATTATTGTAGTCTTTTTTAACTTGAAATTGAAAGATGTGCAAACTTGATGGAGAGCATGCTCAAGATTGCATGCATTGACATGTAAATCCAACCCTAATGGTTTGAACTACCCAAAGTTGATAATAATGTGAGCATGTTATAGCATGAATGTGTAATAACACAAGTGTGTTATAACATTAGCACATTATAACATTAAAATGTGCTCATATTCATGTGAAGAAAAGATAATTTCTCTCCCTTGCCCTCCCTCTCCTTCTAGACCTATCTCACCTCTCCCTCCCTTCTTCCATCTCTCCTTCTCTCTGGGTATATGTAGGATCATCATGGAAAAAACAGACCCTTAAGTGGCAATGAAAATTAGAAAAATTAGAGTTAGGCAACTTGATGTAAAAAATTGAATAAGTTATCTATATTATTTTAAAAATATGTAAGAATAGAATCTGTGGAAAATTGAATTTAGTTTCTAAACTACTAGGTTTATTTTAAAAAAATCTATTTGGTGAAAATTTGAAATTTCAATGTAGCAGTACTTAAATTTTAGGGAAAAAATAAGAAGTAGGTGTCTGTCGACCACCCTAACCACGATAAATGATAATATTTTATAATATTTTAGATATAAGTAGAGGATTCATGTCTGGATGTGATGCATATTTTTTTCAAGTAAATAATTAATTATGAATTTTTTATTACAACTTTTAAAAAATATAAAAACTCGTATGCTGACCACCTTAACTTGGTGAGAACTTCATGAAATTCATTTTTTTTAATCCTATAGTATGTGAAGCATAGAATGTGACACATGTTTTGGATTCAAAAAATGTGATACCGTTTGAAAGCTATAGATTTTTTTCAATCGGCCTATCAATCAGGACTTTAGTCGTAATTCTAATAGAAAATGAATAATAATTATTTATTAAATTCAAAGTAAAGCATAATTTACATTGGTGGAAAGCTGAGAATCTCCTTTACAAACCATTTTTGTTTCATCAATTTTGGGTAAAAAAAAGTTGTCAGCCACATGGGCGAAGTCTAGAAAAGCAAAGTAAGTTGTTAAACACATTTTTTGTTTTGACTTTTTAGGATTGGCATGTCCTAGCCAAATTCCAAAGCAAGCTCGAGGCTAATCCCTAGGTAGTAAAGTTTGTTTCAGAAATATCAGATATCCGATTCAAATTGAATATTCGATTTGTTTTATATATGATTTTTAAAAATGTTATTTAGTTTATAATATATGATTTAAAAAGTGCAATAAATAGTTTATAGTTTATTTTAATATATCTAGTTTAGAATATACAATATAGTTTATAATTTAATATATAATATACAATTTAAGATAATCTCTTACAAAATTATGTATTTAATCTATAATATATTATATTATTATGTATAATATTTAAATACTATTTCTATATTTTAGTTAATGTATAAATATATATATATATATTACTAATATATTAAATATTATATAAATAATTAATATTTACTAATATATAAAATATAATATTAACTCTTTCCCCCTCTCTCTCCCTCTCTCTCTCTCCCACTCCCTCCCTCCCTCTCTTTCACTGACTCCCTCTATCTCTCTCCCCTCTACCCTTAACCTTAAACCCTAAACCCTAAACCCTTAAACCCTCTACCCTCTACTCTCTCTCTCTCTCAAGTCTCTCTCCTACCCCCTCTCCCTCTCTTAG
>VDFB02000007.1:63810516-63910280 GCA_007258455.2 Sequoia sempervirens
CTCTCTCTCTCTCTCTCTCTCTCTCTCTCTCTCTCTCCCTCCCTCCCTATCTCTCACCCCCCCTCTCTCTCCCTTATCCTTCTAAATATCTCTATACATCTCCCCCTCTCTCTTTCTCTACCTACCTCCCACCCCCTCTCTCCCTATCCCTCTAGATATATCTCTATATCTCTACTTCTCCCCCCTCTCTCCCTTTCCCTCTCTATGTCATTACTTCTCTACTTCTATCGATGTAACCTTTCCATCTCTCCATTTCCCTCTCTCTCTACCTACCTCTCCCTCCGTCGATCCCTCCTCTCTCTATATTTCTCTTTATCTCACCTCTCTCCATATCCCCCCCCTCTCTCTCTCTCTCTATCTATCTATCTATCTCCTTCCTTCTCTGCTTATCTCTATGTCACCTCTCTCTCCCTCTCTCTCTATCTACCTATCTCTCCATCCCTCCTTTCTCTCTATTTCTATTTATCTCACCTCTCTCTCTCTCCCTATCCCTCTATATATCTCACTATATCTCTCCCTCTCTCTTTTCTCTATCTCCCCTATCCCTCTAGATATATCTCTACATCTCTCCATATCTCTTTCTCTACCAAACTATCACTCCCTCTCTCTCTACTTCTCTCTATGTCACCTTTATCTCTATCCCCCTCCCTCTCTCTACCTCCCTCTCCCTCCACCCTCTCTCCCTATTCCTCTAGATATATCACTATATCTCTACCTCTCCCCTCTCTATATCCCCTATCTCTCTAGATATATCTCTACATCTCCCCATCTCTCTTTCTCTACCCACCTCTCACTCCCTCCCTCTCTCTGCCTCTTTTTCTCTCTCTATCCTTCCCTCTATGTACCTCCCTCCCTATCCCTCTCTCTCTACCTACATCTCCATCCATCCTCTCTCCCTAATTATCTCCTCACCTCTCTTTATCTCTCTCCTTATCCCTTTAGATATCTCACTATATTTATCCATCTCCCCTCTCTCTCTTTATCTTCCCTATCCCTCTACATATCTCTCTACATATCTCCCTATATCTTATTCTACATACTACTCCCTCTCCATATCTCTCTCCCTCCCTATCCCTCTATATCTCTCTATATTTATCTCCTTATCCCCTCTCCCTCTCACTATCTCTATCCCTTTCTCAATCTCTCTCTACCACCCTCTTTATCTCTCCCTCCCTCCCTCCTCCCCTCTCTACTCTCTCTCTCGCTTTCTCTCTCCAACTAGAGATGGAGATGGAGATGGAGATGGAGATGGAGATGGAGATGGAGATGGATATGGAGATAGAGAGGGACATATAAAGAGAGAGTTAGAGGAGAGAGGGATAGAGAGATGGAAGAGATAAATATATAGAGAGGGAGAGAATAGGAGAGGAAGATGTGGAGATATAGAAAGATAAAGATATATATAGGGAGATTTGTAGGGGTAAACATAGATGGAGAGATAGAGATAAAGAGAGGGGAAGATAGAAGGAGAAATATGGAGAGTTAAAGAGGAAAATAAAGATAAAGATATAGAGATCTAAGAAGAGAGATAGAGAGGGAGGGACAAAGGGATACAGAGGGGAGAGGGAGAGATATAAAGATATATCTACAGAGAGATCTATTGGGATGGGAAGAGAGAGAGAGAGAGAGAGAGAGAGAGAGAGAGAGAGAGAGATTGGTTTAGAGGAGAGATAGAGAGAGGTGAAATAGAATGAAGTAAAGAGGGAAGTAGGGAGAGAGAGGTGGAGAGAGAGAGGAGAGATATAGAGTGATATATAGAGAGATATCTAAGGAGAGGTTTGATGATACTTTTGAATAGTTAAAAAGTTACCTTTATTCAATTGTAAGATGATATAAGTTTGTTGATTATTGAAATTTTACTATTTTAAAAATTTTAAGATCTTCCAAAACCTAGAATCTACATTATAACTCTTGGAGATTCAAACCATTCTCAAACATCCTGAAACTATATACATGAAATATAACTTAAACTATATATGTAAATGCCACTTATACTTAAATTTATTTTTCATGTATATATTAGAAGGAAGAGGGAGAGTGTGAGCTATGCAAGGAGGTAGAGAGAGGTGGGAGGAGAAAGATATTTTTTTCTTCTTGGAAATGCAAGTGCATTCTAATACACTCACATTATGGCTTGGTAATGACCAAGTCATAATGTGAGTGTGTTATAACATTAGTGTGCTATAATGGGCTCACATTATTACCTAATTTAGGAATTTCCAACCCTTTAGGTTGGATTTTCCTTGGGCATCCAACCCAAAGGGTTGGACTTACATTTCAACAACCACAAACATGTTTTTGACAAATTATAAAAAAATGACACAATGTTGATCATGCTTTCCATTAGGTTTGCACATCTTTGAATGCCAAGTTAAATAAATAACATAGTAATGTTGAGATCTCTCTTAGCTTTCTAACAATGTAATTTTTTTTACGTTTCAAATATTTTAAGGTTTTGATCTTTAATTTTTTACTAGTGTCTTCATTTTTTTTCAAAAATTTATATATGGTATTTTTGGTCTCATTTTTTACCCATTCATTAAAATTTGATTCAAATTACATTTTTACAAAATAGACTCTAATTTTTCACATTTTTTTATTAGTTTCCAAAAATTATAGGGGGATCATGCTCAATTTTATTTTTTTAGGATGTTTCCACTTTGAAAATTAGTAGAAAAGTGTATATTCATTAAAAATTATTAGAAAATTGAGCATAAACTACATTGTGTTAGCTATATTTTCACCAATTTAGCAATTTTTAGAAATATTAAAAAAAAGTTAACATTTTATAGGGGGCACACTAAATGTTATGTTATGCTTTTTTGATAAAATAGGGGAACTTTCTGTGGCCCCATATTTGAACCCCTTAATCTCTACAATTTTCAAAAAATAAAGTAGCTTAGAAAGTAGATTTAGAGCACTACGAGTCTTGTTCTTTTTGTGTCTTAAAATTTTAAGCATAAATATCTTCAATTTCTTATTGAAGATCATTTTTTATTGATTTTAGAAAAGCTTTGGCCACTTAAGATCCCATTCTGGTATCTCATTTCCCTGCACATACCCATACCTTCAAAATAAAGTGTAAATTTGTAATCCTTGCACATGGATAACAAGTCTACTCTACCATGCTACAATAACACAATTAAGAGAATATATTTTGTGAATCATGGTTTTACAAGGACATATTATAATGATTGTTTTAATTCATTTATGACCTTAATAAAAAATGAATTGATTTGGTTCATTCCTTCCAATTAAGAGAAAATTCAATTATTCAATATGTTAGGTCCCAAAATTGTAGGTCCAAAATTCTAAATATTTTCTCTACCTTCAAGACCAAGTGTTTGTTTTCAAGACAGTAAATAGAGACTCATTTGTATACTTAGGATGGTTAAAGTATAATAGTGAGAGTGTGTAATGTCTCATAAGATTTGACCTAGGCTTAAACACAAGAGGATGTTCTAGAAGGTAGCCTAGATAAGTTTATACATCAAATAAAATATAACATGACTAGTAAATAGGTATCTATACCCAAATATACACTTGACATCTATAAATGTCGGTGGGTAAATATTAATTAACTAATTAAGACCTCTATATAGAAAATAACACACCTTACACATGCATCTATAGATTTCAAATTTACTACGATCCCTAAAAATCATTTTATTTATCAATTTTTACATAAAGGAAATATGCAAATATACATGTGTTTTAATTATTTAATGATATGGCTATTAGGTTTTCTTAGAAACTAAAACGATGAAAAATATATAGGTGTGTGAGGTGAAAATGAATTGAGTATGATGCACCTATTTTCCTTCTTTCATTCAAAATGCAAGCTATAATATGCAAGAGTAACAAAAATTAAATCTAATCGAAATAGCAGTCAAAAGGGAGATCTGGAAAGGTGAGAAAGTTGTGTGCTTGTCACCAAAGATGCTTTTTCAGACCTCACTAAGGACTCATTTTCCCTATGGCGAATGGTTCCTGGTTAGGGCTCTAGAAATTAGTTTTTGGGTTTTGTTCTTCAATGTCTACACTCCTAGATTCTAGTTGTTCACTGTCAAAAAGCTAGAATTGAAACTTGTAGATCAGTTTCCGTGATTTGACAACTTTTCTTGCAACTTTGACAACTTTGCAATTTTCTTCAATCTTGCCCTCCAATAGATCTTCAACCTAAAATCTGCAATCACATATCAAAGAGAGAAAAATGTTGTTTGTTAGGGAATAGGGGTTTGCCTTGGTCAAACCCCATTTTGGTAATTAAACCTTATGGTGAAACAATGAAACATGAAGAGATGAAACAAAGATACCTTATTTGAAGCCTTGAATAACAAATCTACAAACTAGCATGAAGCGGCCTCAATGGATGTAGATCTTGATCATGAAACTTGATGTGAAACAATGCCTTTGATATGCTTGAATAGACCTTGAACACTACATCACCATATTAGCTCTAACAACATGCATAATGCAAGACATCTTTGACATGATAATGGAATCTTGATTGCTGCAATAATCTTCTATAAATTTTCCCTTGAATACCTTATAAATTATCTCAAAGTGCTCTTGATAATGCTCACTTGAATTCTCTAGGGGATCTCTTGAAATTCTTAGAATCTCTTGCTAGGTGAAACATAATGAAATGACCCCTTATTTATACATATCTTAACATTAATTCTCGAAATTCAAATATCACAAGCCAACATTGAATTGTAGATTTGAAATCATTAAAATATCACCAAAAATATATTTCAAAGAGGGGTTCTAGGTCTAAGTGAGGACGCATTCACCATAGGGAAAATGGGTCCTAGGCCACTTACCTAGGACACACATCAAACAATTTGAAATGTTATGCAAAAATAGGGTCCTAGACCTAAGTGAGCACCCATTCGCCCTATGGTGAATAGGTTCTAGGTTACCTACCTAGGACACACATCTTCCAAATTTGAGTGTTGTGTAATGGAACTTATGAATGTCGGGTTTTATCCCTAGGAATTCACATTCAATTAGGCTTGGATTTGAATTAAAGGGGCCAATTAAGGAAAATTATCCTCAATAAATTAATAAATCCCTAGATTAGTGTGAAAGTGTAAAGGTACACCTTACAACACCCTAAATAAGGCACAATTAAGTCCATTTAATCTAAAAGGGCCCTAAAATTAATGTGAATATGAAAGACATATTACAACACTAAATTAAGGCAACATTAGGATCATTTTATTACTAATTATTCCCAAATTAAGTGTGGAAAAATGGATACTTTTTTTTTACACTACATTTTTCCCCCACTTTAGTGAGAGTATGACCCCATGTCAAACTCACACTAAAGTAGACACTCAAGACACTTATGTATGCAACAATGACAAAGATACACAATCATACAATGTCAAAGACTAGGAAGATCAAGCTAAGACTATCCAACACAATGTGGAACACATCTAAGCTATTAGTTTGTGCTCACTCTATGGTAGCCGAACTTTAGGCTATCCACTAGGTGAGTCTTCCAATAGGATGGAAAATGAGAGAATCATATTAGGCTCCCATACCATATCAAAGCTATCCTCTTGAAAACTTCAATAAGGCACCACAATGTTAGGAAAGGCTCCACAGGCAAGCAAGGTGTGTTATGCTAGGTGGCCTTGAATTTAGAGTTTTGAGCTCCATAGGGTTTAACAATTTGTGTTATGCCAAACTCCTATGAACATGGGGAAGGCTCCACATGCAAGCAAGGCGTGTTATGCTTGGCAGCCTTTATTAGGGTTCGAGCTTCACAAGGTTAGCAAGTTGTGTTATGCTAAACACCTATGAACATTATATATAGGTTTTTGTTGAAAGGGACTTCACTTCATTCATGTGAGGTATTTTTCTTAGGGATCATCATGCCTATTGTCTCTAAGAGAGGAAAAGTCAAGAGTAAAAGTTTGAAAACTTAGGGAATGCATTGCATCACATCACCACTAAGAGGAAAGTTGTACGCTAAGAAATATAACACTCTTGGAGGACATCAAACCCAATGGCACCACCAAGAAAAGGACATATCACAAGTCTCTCCCACTCTCTCTCTCTCTCCCACTCTCTCTCCCTCTTAGGTCTCTCTCTCAAGTCTCTCTCTATCTATCTCTCTCTCTCTCTCTCCTACCCCCTCCCCTCTCTCAGGTCTCTCTCCCCCTCTCACTCCCTCTATCTCTCTCCCCTTCCCTCTCTCTCTCCCCCTCTCTCTGTCTCTCTGTCTCTCTCCCTTTCCCTCTCTCTCTCGCTTGCCCACCCTCCACCTCCTAATTACTCTTAGGTCTACGTGTGCACAAATTAGATATTTGATTTGAATCGGATATCCAATTTATAACACTAAAGTATTATCATTACAATACATTTTAAAATGCTTTTCAAATCAAATATCGTATTTTATACGATATCATATTTGTGGGCCATAGAAAAACCCCATGTGGGCCGTTTTGGGCATCCCAACAGACCCTACATTTTTTTTGCATGCTTTGCAGGTGACAAAAGTGTGATTTCAAACAAGAGACAAATATCAACTTTTTGGAGCATCTTCCACTCAAATTTGTCATAAGCAATCATTTTTTTAGCATCTTTTATGAGGTATAATGGGGAGCAACAGTCGTCAGAAGCAAAAGCGTAAGAGAAAGCTTACAAAAGAACAAATTGAAGCATATAGACAAAGAGATAGAGAAGGTCATAGGAAGAGAAGACAAGGTATGTTAAATATTGGTGAACCTGAGCCCTATGGTCTTTCAAGTGAAGAGGAAATTGAATATGTTGAAGGTGAAAATGTTGAACATGATATTGAAATTGGGAATGAAAATGTTCAAATTGATATTGAAAATTTTCAAGGTGAAAATGTTGGAATTGAAGATGTTGAACATGATATTGAAATTGGGAATGAAATTATAGAAAATGTTCAAGGTGAAAGTGTTGGAATTGAAGATTTTGAACATGATATTGAAATTGGGAATGAAATTATTGAAATTGATATTGAAAATGCTCAAGGTGAAAATGTTGGAATTGAAGATGTTGAACATAATATTGAACCAAGTGTAAATTATGTTTCACCAAATTACATGAGAAATGAAGAACCTTGTGTGGAAGAAAGACATATTCCAAATTGAAGACCTTCAAGAACCCCTAAATGGTTACTTGAAATTGATGAGAACATTATAAACAATTTTGAAGGAAATAGGTCAACACAAACCGTTCGGTTGTGGGCTACAAGAATTTTCAACCAATATTTTAGTGATAAGACATTGACTGAGCAATGCCAACTTTTTGTACAATTGCTAAAGATGAAAAAGATGAGACCCTTGCTAGCCAAATTAAAGATTCGTGTGAACAAGAAGACCGAAAAAAATTCTATTATTGTCAAAAATATTTTTAATGCTCTCAAGTCTATAGGAAAAAATAACAAGGAAAAAGATAAGAGAGCTGCTCGGAGAGTCATTACAACTGCCCTAGTAAGCCATCAATTTAAAAAGGCTCGCTTTATGAGACAAACTTGTATTGATTTTGACATAAATCATAAAACTTTGGATAGAGCACTTGCGGGAAGAGAAAGAATAGATGATCCTCTTCAAAATGATACACAGGATTTTGTCAAGAGGCTTCCACGTGTTGATAAGAAGCTAACTGATAATGTAAAGCAGGTAATTCTACAATTTTGGAATGATAACTCTAGAGTATCACCCAATGCAAAGGATGTTTTAAAGTTAAGAATTGGTAATCGATACCATACACTGCATCTTAAACATTTCTTGGAATCAAGCAAAACAATGTTGTTTAAAAAAATTATTGAAACACATCCAAATATGGAAATCTCACAAAGGACTTTTGAAGGTTTGAAGCCATTTTATTGTGTGCCTCTTAAAATTTGTAATACTTGTTGTTGCAAATACCATGTGGAGTTCTCAATGTACCATGAACTATTATGCTATATTCGTTCTACTTTGCATAATAATGAAATGTTGTTGGAGTGTGGTGCAATGCATCTTCTAAAATCATCAAGGGACTTGCTAGATCTATTTTTATGTTCTAGAGATGATGGTTTCCTTTTCTATAGAAATGATTGTTTAAATGCGAAGTTCTCATAATGTGGTGGCTTGTCAAAGTTTGTTCAATGTTTTCATGGGGGTTCCAAACATGAATTTGGAAAGAATCTTGTTGAGAAAAAGAGATATGAGAGTCAAATATACTTTGCAAAGTGGAGGTGAAGGTTCTAGATGCGAGTTGGTTACAAAAGAATGCAATGTTGCTGATTTTATTTCACATTTTAAGGAAAAATTTTCCAAAAGTATGCAAAGCATAGCCATAGGTCTCAATGGTTGGATCAACAATTTAGGATGTGTAAGGACTCTTTTTTGATTGGCACTATTATATTAGTGGTTGATTTTGCAGAAAACTACACATTGTAACCACAAAATGAGGTACAATCTTAGTATTACAATTCCATTCAAATTGCTATTTTTGTCCACATAACATTTAGACATGCGCCTAATAGTATAGAGGAGGATCAAAAGATAATTAGAGAGTATCATTTTCATATGAGTGATGATAGATCTCACTCATCCAAGTATCTCCAACATTGTTTCGAGAATTTTTTTGAGTTCTTGTAGGAGCATGATATAGCACTAGCCCAACATCTCATTTGGTCAGATAACTACACAAGTCAATTCAAGAATGCTCATATGTTTTATTGGTTGAGTAGAATGCATGTAGAGAGGGGTCTACCTCATATTTGGATTTTTTTCGAAGTTGGGCATGGGAAAGGGGAGCATGATGGAGTAGGTGCATGTGTAAAGAGAGCTCTAGTTAAGGAGCAATTGAAGATTTTAGGAGAAAAATTCAGTGATGCACGTTCTATTGTTGATTGGTGCAGTTCAGCATTGTCACAGGGAGGGACACTTGATTCAACAATGCAAAGATTCTTTTGGTTAGTTGAGGAGGGTATAGTGGGAGGTAGATTGGATTGTCATACAATCAAAGATTCTTCAAAGATGCATTCATTTTTAAGCTCAGATGCAAGCACATGGACCATTTGGACATGAGAGTTGGCTTGTTGTTGTTAGAGTTTTATTTAATGTGAGTCAAGTGAGTGGGTGGATACATGGGTTCCATAATATCTAACTCCTTTATCTCAAACAATATACATGACAAATGACACAATGGAAAGTTTAGTTGATTACTACCGTCTTTCAGATCTACTACAGCCAAGACATGTTTTTGCAATTGTTGCACCGTAGGGGAATGAAGAGAGATCAAACTATTGGTTGGCTTGATGTGTGCAAATAAAGCATAAGCTAACACAACCGATGGAAGATGATGATGGGTTTGTGTATCCTATAGGTTCAGTTGCGGTTGCAGGAACATGGTTGCAAACATACATGATTAGAAAGAATGGCATACTTGAATTTGAAGACTACGAGAAACACAAAACCATTCTCATGTATTCGCACCTTGTTATAGCAACAAATGTTAAGTTCTTGAAGCATCATGCCAAAAAAAATACAAAACAACTATGGACACTTAGTAATGTTGATCATGAAGCAATATTGGATACTCTTAAGCAAAGAGATGACCCTTCAGGAACACTTGAATAACATATTCAAGAATGGAAGGTACAATGCTTAGGTTCATTATGCTTAAGTTCATTAGTGTTCTTTATTTAATATTGATATTTTGTATACTCTTGCAATGCAGGTGTCTTTAATACTGATATTTTGTATACTCTTGCAATGCTTTTTCATGAGAATTCTTCTCATTTAATGATTGCAACTTGACTGTCCTAAGAAGGTAATATGCACTCTGTCAATGTGATTCACTTTGTTGTGAATATTTGCATTACCAATTCATCATCATTCAGGTTGTTTAGAATAATATGGATTTGTTAGTCTAAGCATCTTTTCTATTGTGACAATATAGATTTCTCATTTGACAAATTTTGTGATATTTTTGGCACGATTGATCATGGACCTGTTGCAACAATAGCCAGTTCTGATCCTTTGGGAGAGGTATATGACAGATTATAATAATATAGATTGGTTATTGTAAGCATCTTTTATAGTTTGCATTACCATTTCATCATCAATTAAATCATTTAGAATAATATAGATTAGTTATTCTAAGCATCTTTTATAGTTTGCATTGCCAATTCATCATCATTCAGGTTGTTTAGAATAATATAGATTTGTTAGTCTAAGCATCTTTTCTATTGTGACAATATAGATTTCTCATTTGACAACTTTTGTGATATTTTTGGCATGATTGATCATGGACCTGTTGCAACAATAGCCAACTCTAATCCTTTCAGAGAGGTATGCGATAGATTACAATAATATAGATTGGTTATTGTAAGCATCTTTTATAGTTTGCATTACCAATTCATCATCATTCAGGCTGTTTAGAATAATATAGATTTGTTAGTCTAAGCATATTTTCTATTGTGACAATATAGATTTCTCATTTGACAACTTTTGTGATATTCCTAGCATGATTGTGATAAAGGATGCAAGACAACTGAGAGGGCGGGTGAATCAATTGTCTCAAAAATTCAACTTTAAAACTTCAACACATATCCATTTCTCAAACATACTATTCTATCATTAAGCATAAGCAAGAGATACAAAACATAAAGAAAGATAACACATTGAACACCATATTTTATGTGGAAAACCCAATGAGGGAAAAACCATGGTGAGGATTAACTCACAGTATAAAGTTGTTCTAAAATAGAAAAATTATAAGGCTCATTGCCCAGAAAGGACTCACTATCCAAATGCAAAATCTCACTGCTTATAGGGAGGCTCACTGCCTACAAAATATTTACATAACAAAAGAAGGCTTTATAGCCAAAATGAACTGAGAATAGTGCACCCAACAAGTGTTGATACAGTTCTAGTGATGCTCAATATACTGACTTGACACACTTCATTATATTTGCTCACTTTTTCACTTTCTACTGCTTCATCAATCACACTTCTTACTCCCTCGCTCTTCTTTTCATCATCCTTCTTCACTAAAAACCTGTTCAACATTTACGTATATATATATACACTCGATCTATTTGCAAGCATCAATTAGGTTGGCCTAATTAGATGCACATCATATTTACCAAAAATACTAACAATCAGCTTGAATCATCCACAAAACATTTACAAGAAGTAATTCAACCTTTCAACATGCTATATCAAGTTGGCATAGACCTAGGATAGGTCGTACAAATATCCACATAGCAAAATTAATTTATCATTTTATAATTACCCCAAGAAGTTGGCTAGGAATAGACTTCTAGCAAAAAGAAATAAACATTTTGTTGGTTGCCACAACGTTGTACGAGCACCAGAGCACGTAATATTCTAAACATGTATGCTTTCAACAATCATAAGCAATTTCCCAAAATCGTGAGCAATAATTGTTGACTACAGAGGAGTGCGGACAAGAATACCAGAGGGAGTAGCATGAATACCGGTTCAAATACCGAACCAAAATACCAGATCAACCACAGTCTTAATCTTGTAATCACAACATGGTGACATCAATGACAACACAAAAACTATAGAGCTAGTCAATCTTCTTCATTTTTCCAACAGATTGATCATAGACATGTTGCAACAATAGCCAACTCTAATCCTTTCGGAGAGGTATGCGATAAATTACAATAATATAGATTGGTTATTGTAAGCATCTTTTATAGTTTGCATTACCATCTCATCATCAATTACATCATTTAGAATAATATAGATTGGTTATTCTAAGAATCTTTTATAGTTTGCATTACCAATTCATCATCATTCAGGTTGTTTAGAATAATATAGATTTGTTAGTCTAAGCATCTTTTCTATTGTGACAATATAGATTTCTCATTTGACAACTTTTGAGATATTCTTGGCACGATTGATCATGGACCTATTGCAACAATAGCTAGCTCTGATCCTTTGGGAGAGGTATGCGACATATTACAATAATATAAATTTTTTATTGTAAGCATCTTTTATAGTTTGCATTACCATCTCATCATCAATTAGGTCATTTAGAATAATATAGATTGGTTATTCTAAGCATCTTTTCTATTGTATGTAGTTTGACTACTACCTTCATGGTTTGTATAGGTGCTTGTCACTCCAAAACATCAACATGCTACTCTTGTGGAAGACTGTGCCCTGAATGCCTCCAATAGGAAAAATTTGTAAAATTTGAATTTTCAAATGTGAAACAATGTAAAAAGGTCATAATTGTGTATGGGAATAATCTATATCTAGTGATGTTTTTTGAAATATGGTTCAAATGTTTGGCATTGTATAAAGGGTATGTTTAAAATGTAAAGGGGTTTGTATTTTGGAAACTCATGGGTTGAAATAGTCATATAGGTGTATGCTTTGTTAATGTTATTGGGACAATTCTATAAGATATTTTTGTACTTAATCGAGCTAGAACCAGAGGTTTTCTTCTTGGTTCTTTCCTGCCGGTACGCTTGTTTGAACCAGGTTTTGTAATATCTCCTATTTATATATAATAAATTATAGTGGCTTGCCACTTATTCAAAAAAAATGTAAAAAGGTCATGTGAAGATCATTTCCAATGTAATTGAATCTTTGATCTTATAGAGTGAGGAGTTAACTCTCTTTTGAAAGAGATTTGAGGTCATTTCATCAAGAATAAAAGTTTTGGGAGCATATTTACTATGACTCAATCTGAAAACCTCCATTTAGGGGTTTGAGAGTCTAATTAGCAATTCAACACTACTCCACCGATTGGATGCTTGGATGCTTTCTAGAAAAGTGGAAACAAGGTATTTGGGTGTGCATGATTTTCAAGTTGATTGGGTAAGATTTTTCTGATGCAAGAGCTAGGTGGCTTTAAACAACGCAATTACAATTCAAGATGATTCAAGCTCCAATTTGATCCCCAAACCCAAACTTGGGTGCAACTTCACTAAAACAGTTACTCTTCCTAATAGGTCTGCAAACCTCTGTTGCTCACTTTTCACACCAAGGACTAGCTCAACCAACCAACCCTTGACACTTTCAAAAATTCAATAGGTTCCTTTGAAACAAAGGCTTCAAACTAGCATCCTTTTGTTGTCCAAGACCTCAAAATAGGCCCATTTTACAAAGAGACTCATATTTAAACACTTCTCAAACCTGAAATTTTGATGGGGAAGCATTAAACAGCCTACCAAACTATCAAAACCACAATTTTTTTGGTGAGATACGCTTTCTAAAGCTCTATTTCAACAAACCTTCATTTTTAGAAACTTTCGTGAGGTTTTTAAGGAAATCAATGTTTCTAACCTTGCCACGCCCTATAAACTCATCAAACATGTCTATTAGGACTTGCACAAGCTTGATCCAACCTTAAATCTTGTTGCTCCCACATTTCATTGGCATTAGCATGTTGTAACCACCATTTTTCACCTAATTTCACTCATTTTTTCCATGCATGGCAACTCACCAACTCAACTATAGACCTTTCCAACTCTTTAAACCCACATAGTCACCTTATAAAATCCTAATAGCATCTACCATGGCCATACCATTGAGCTACAAACCATACAATAGATGGTATGGCCTTTTAGCACTTTGGACTCTTGAGGGAAATTGTCGGTCTAATGTAGCTCAGAGTGATTTGACATATTTGGGTGCAAAATAGGACCATCCCTAGCATAAACGTACCCATCTGGACATGTTGGAATAGTCTATTTGGTCGTACGAGTTGCAGAATGAAAGTTACACCACTTTGCAACTTTACACTGCTTGCATTTGACAATTTTTTCCTCAACTGAAAACTCATCACCATGGGAAAACACCTCTAAGATAGAAAAAAATAAGAGAGGTTATTGTAGAGTGTCCCAACATGATCCCATAGATTCAAATGGAGAGTATGTAAGTGTCACAGTTTTCAAAAAATAGCCCTTCAAAGATTGTTGTCTTTTAGCACTTTGGACTCTTAAGGGAAATCGTTTGTCCAATGTAGCTTGGAGTGATTTGGCGTATTTGGGCCCAAAAAAGGACCATCCCTAGCATAAACGTACCCATCCAGACGTGTTGGAATAATATGTTTGGTCGTACAAGTTGTAGAATGAAAGTTGCACCACTTTGCAACTTTACACTACTTGCATCTAACAACTTTTTCCTCAACTAAAACTCATCACCACAGGAAAATGCCTCAAAGATAGAAAAAACTAAGAGAGGTTATTGTAGAGGGCCCCAACATGATCCCATAGCCTCAGACGAAGAGTCTGTAAGTGTCACGGTTTCTGAGAAATAGCCCTTCAAAGATTGTTTCCTTTTAGCACTTTGGACTCTTAAGGGAAATTGCCAATCCAATGTAGCTTGGAGTGATTTGGCATATTTGGGTGCAAAATAGGACCATCCCTAGCATAAACATACCCATTCAGACACATTGGAATAGTCTGTTTGGTCGTACGAGTTGCAGAATGAAAGTTGCACCACTTTGCAACTTTGTATTGCTTGGATATGACAACTTTTTCCTGAACTAAAAACTCATCACCACAGGAAAACACCTCTGAGATAGCAAAAACCAAGAGAGGTTATTGTAGAGGGTCCCAACACAATCCCATAGCTTCAGACGGAGAGTCTGTAAGCATCACGATTTCTAAGAAATAACCCTTCAAAGATTGCTATATTTTAGTGCTTTTGACTCTTCTGGGAAATCGCCAGTCCAATGTAGCTCGGAGTGATTCGGCGTATCTGGGTACAAAAGAGGACCATCCCTAGAATAAACGTACCCATTCGAATGTGTTGGAACAATTCGTTTGGTTGTACAAGTTGTAGAATGAAAGTTACACCACTTTGCAATTTTACACTACTTGCATTTGACTTGTCCCTCAACTGAAAACTCGTCACCATAGGAAAACGCCTCTAAGATAGAAAAAAATATGAGAGGTTATTATAGAGGGGCCCAACACAATCTCGTAGCCTTAGACAAAAATTTTGTAGGTATTATAGTTTTTGAGTAACAACTCGTCAAAGATTGCTTCCCTTTTGCACTTTGGACTCTTAAGGGATTTCACCGGTTGAATGTAGCTCAAACTGCTTCAACCTATTTAGGTGTGAAAGGGGACCATACCTAATCTAAATGTACCCATCCAAACGTGTTGGAATAATCGGTTTGGTCGTATGTGTTGCAGAACAAAAGTTGCAAGAAAAACAACTTCCAGGCTACCAATGGTATAATTACCATAACTTATTCAAATCTCCATAAAATTTGACCAAACCGAAGGAATTTGAAAGCTAACTCAATTATCTAACCATACCACACATGTGAAAATAATAATAAGGTCATACATACTATACAAAAGAAAAATAACAACATAGGACATTGGAAAAACACATAAATCTTCTTCCTCAAAGATGCAAATTCTTATTTTCAACTTCTCCAAACCTGAAGTTGTGTTTACAAGATTTATTTATGCCCTTACAAGTAGTTTTCAGCCTCCAACTGAACTCCAACATTGATTTTTGCATGAAAAAAATCCATGAGACCATAGCTTGTTGCTTACTATTATGCTTTGATAGATTAGTTCCAGGCATCCACAACTTGTTCGGAAGTACTTGTTTTAGGCTTTTAGCCATAGTAGTAAGGCAGTGAACTGTTTGATAAAATACTTTGGTAGACATGTATGAAAAATGTGGTAGCATAGAAAAGGAATTGTACTATTTTAAAAAATACCTCAAAGAAATGTGGTCTCATGGTGATGGAATGCCATGACAAGCACATTGAGACCACATTTATTTGAAGCATTTTTCGAATAGCTCACTGCCTTGTCTATGCTATTGCTTATTTTTATTATTTGATAGATATTTTATGATGCAAGTACAAGGGTGGAAAAGGTCACAACAACTCAAACTAACACAATCTCAAACTTTGATGAAGGCTTCAAACCCAACAATGGGGTTTTGCACCATTTCAACTATTCACCAAATAGGGAACCTATACCTAGTTTTAATTCAATTCCATTGTAGATGATGTACTAAAGATAGGACTAGAAACTTTTTGAGCACTCTTTAACACATATTTCAACATATCAAAAAGGTTCATGTTGTTGCTTTGGCACAAATTGGTCTAATCTTACCTGTAGCACTGTAATTAGGCCTAAATCAGCCACTTTTACAAAGGAGGTGTGCTCAAATTAACTCACAAACTCTTAATAACTTCACTAACAGACTCCTTGGGTGGAAAAATATAGGAATCCACCATTTATTTGACAAAATATTTTGAAAAATCTGCTAATCCACGCCATTCTCTTGATTTCCTATCTTAACACATGAGAAAATCAAGCTAGGGCTTGATCAAAAATCCATGAAATGTACTTGCTCAGTCCTACAACCAAAAAAATATGACAAATCACCCCACAAAGCATCATTCCACCAATTTTCACAAAATTCCAATGGTGGAATGATGAGATTTTACATTTTTACTAATCTCAACCCTTGAAAATGAGGGTTTCAGACCACCCGACAAAAAAATACTTAGAACTAATTCAATTTCCAATTAAATCAAGCCAAATAAGAATAAAATGAAAGATAAGACATATATCTAACTAATCCCAGTGAGTTTCTGGAGTAAAGCTTCTATACAAAACCGTACTGAGCTTGACAAGTTCTGAAAACACACAAATTTTGTAGAAAAACATAGCAAACTTCTATTATTCACTTCAAAATAATTCAAGCTTCATGCCTTGAATCATTTAGAGGATTTTCAACATATTTAACACCATATTACATTAGTTACAAGCAATAATTCGAGTGGGAGAGCATTAATCCTCCTCTAACATGCAAAGTTGACAAGTTATACAAAGCAACTTCAATACTATTTTTAGTATCTTTTCAAAAAAATGCCAACTTTCACTCCTAAATGACTAACTGACCCCATAAGGCCTTTATTACAATAATTTTGGTCTAATAGACCTTATTAACAACACACAATAAAACTAAAACTCAAAACTTGACTCACTAACCATCACCTAGTCCTCTATTTCCAAGGTGCTCCGACACCATTTTTCAAGCATCCATAGCTTGTTCCAAGCACCTGTTTTAGGCTTTTAGCCATAGCAGCAAGGCAGTGAACTATTTGATAAAATGCTTTGGTAGACATATGAAAAATTTGGTAGCATATACAAGACAATTAATTGTTTGAAAAAATGCCTCAAAAAAATGTGGTCTCATGGTGATGGAATGCCATGACAATCTATAGCAATTTTCTTATCATGTCATTCCACCACCATGAGACCACATTTCTTCTAGGCATTTTTTTTAAATAGTTCATTGCCTTGTCCATGTTGCTTACTATTATGCTTTGATAGATTTTTTCCAAGCATCCATAGCTTGTTCGAAAGCACTTGTTTTAGGCTTTTAGCCATAGCTGCAAGGCAATGAAATGTTTGATAGAATGCTTTGATAGACATGTATGAAGAATGTGGTAGCATAGACAAGGCAGTGAACTGTTTGAAAAAATGCCTCAAAGAAATGAGGTCTCATGGTTATGGAATGCCATGACAATCAACAAGGTAGTCAACTATTTGAAAAAATGCCTCAAAGAAATGAGGTCCCATGGTGATGGAATTCCATGAGAATCAAAATTGCTTTTGATTGTCATGACATTCCATCACCATGAGACCTCATTTCTTTGAGGCATTTTTTCAAACAATTCATTTCCTTGTCTATGCTATTGCTTACTATTATTCTTTGATAGAATTTTTCCAAGCATCCATAGCTTGTTTGAAAGCACTTGTTTTAGGCTTTTAGCCATAGCAACAAGCCAGTGAGCTGTTTGATAAAAAGCTTTGGTAGACATGTATGAAAAATGTGGCAGCATAGACAAGGAAGTGAACTATTTAAAAAAATTCCTCAAATAAATGTGGTCTAATAGAATGCCATGACAAGCAAATGAAATTGACAGCTACTCCTAGTTATTAGTTATGCAATGTGAAGTAATTCCATAACTGCTTAGGTTGACTTTGTAAAAACTATATTGTAATTGAAATTTTTTCATCTATTAGCATCTAGTTGTTAGTTATGCAATGTGAAGTAATGCTTTGAGTTTGAAAGATGTGCAATGCAATGTAATCAACGATATGAATGTAAACTACAAAAATCTATTTTTTACAATTCATTAGTTAAACTCTTTATTTTATTTGCTCTCTATATCTCTATGCTATGAAAATTCCTTTCAATTTCAAAATAATTTTTTTTTATCTCTTCTACAATTTTTTACAATTTTTTTAAAATCTTATACTTTTGGTTTGCCGATTTTTTCCCCAAATGATTTTTGCTGCTATGGTTTAAACTATATAATATAACCATAATATAACTAAGCAATATATGATATAATTTAACTAGATTATTCATTATTTTTTATTGTGAACTATATAATATAACCATTATTTTTTATGTTATTGTATAGTGATATTTAACCATTGCTCAAGATTAAATTTTTGAAGAGTTTAAACATGCACATGAGAAACAAACTATTTCGATTGTCAACTTCTATATATCAAATTATCCAATAATCAAGTGTATTTCCATATACAAAACTAGAATCAATGTCAACTCAAACAAAGTTTTACAAAATGTGGCATATGCCATCTCGATATCTATTCAAAATTTACATGCCAAAATGTCTATCTCATACTAAACTACTGGTGGATCATCAAAATGGAGCCTCTTTGAAGCACTCTTTGGCTTTGAAGGTAGCTACACAAGAAAAATTCAAACCACAATTGAGATTAGTTATACTATATAATTTAAAATCGAATAATTAACATCAAAATCAATATACATTCAATTATAATTGAACTCTAAAATTGAAATCTTGATTACCTCATAGATACATCTCTTCAAAGGGTCAGGAGTCCTAGAATATGCCCCTCTCAAAGAACCAATCAAACCAACTTTTGAAATGTTAATCTATATGTGTGAATAAAAACATAAAATTGATACAAGTTAGCATACAATTGTCAGTAATAGGAACATATTTACTAAACACAAAATAAAATAAACACATACCTCTTTAGGCATCTCTTTTTCTTTATCTCCTTTAGGTGTTTCGACACCTCCTCCTTGAGGTGTTTCAACACCTACTCCTTGAGGTGTTCCAATACCTACTCCTTCAGGCATTGTGACACTTGTCAACAAGGATGTGTTGCTCATAACTACTTGTACATAAAAATGACAAGTACATATGAAACTACCAATCTATGTCGATATATGTATAATCAATATAAGATCTTAAAAAAATTAATTCAATCGAATTTGAGTTCAATTACCTTTCCCTTATCTACCATTGCACCTCCATAGTCTGGACAGTGCTACACCTCACTCACACTAGGTGTTTCCTACAAGAGGAAAATAAGATAAACATATAAGTTAATATATAATTTTATTAATGACAATTCAAATGACAAGCAAGTACATAGTAAAAAAATGTAAACGAGTGAGTGCGAAAATATATACAGTGTGCATGTTGAGGCCAAATGAAATGGCCCCAAGGGTATTATCAGTAACATGTGTAAGCTCCTTCTCAGACATCAATTGTTAAAAAGACCATGTAAATTGTAACGCCAAGAAAGTGCACAAGACAAAGATTAAGAGCAAACATGCAATACACATCTAAATGCAAATCTAATGCTAAGCAACAAAGAACAAAGGAAGTCAAAAACGTAAATAAAACTCGAACAATCTCACCAAATATGTACGTATTTCCATGATTCATCTCGATTTTCCTTCTCCATTTTGCTTGTGTAGTATAATTGCCCTCAGATTTCTCATAAGTTCGTGCAAGTATAGCCTATGATAAAGATTTAGCAAAACATCGAAGATTCAAGATAAGTGTTCTCAAAAGTCATAAGATTTCATGAGAGAGATCGGAATGAAGAATGACAAATCAATTTATAGAAAATTGATTATTCGAACGACAGGCCAAGATCGAAAGATCAACGGATGGTTGAGATCGACAGATTAGACATGCATTCTGATAACTGTCAGTAATGACATGAGTGATACAAATTAGAAATAGAATTAAAGATTAAATAAATGATTTAATCTTCCAGTTTGGTATTCGAAAACAGAAGAATTATCTTTGCATGACAAAGATAAAGACTGATTAAAGCAACTCATGTTCGAATGCACGTACAAGGTTTAATTAATTAAATAAGAATATTTAATTAATATGCATGTACACACAATTGAGTTAGCATTGGATGATTGAATGACTTGATGAAGAGATTACTCAAGAACGCCACTCAGACATTAAAGCAAGAGTTAACTAAGCGATTTGAATATATGTCGAGTCGAGTCAAAGTGAATACTTAGATAACTCACATAATTATCTAAATATAGAGGAATGCGTTAAAATGGAATTAATGAATTAAATAATTAATTTAATTCAAGATTTGATATTTGAAGAATAATTAAATAAATAAGATTTATTTAATTAAATGATGAAGGGATTTAAGTGAATAATTAAATAAATAAATAATTTATTTAATTATAGTTGAAGTATGATAAAGAGTAAATTAAATAAGAATTTATTTAATTTAACAAGAAAGATACGGTTAATTAGTAATATAATTAAATAAAAAGCGTTTACTTAATTAATGAGATAGAATAAAGAAAAGTGTGAATTAATCAAATAATTAAGATTATTTAATTAATAGAAGAAATAAAAGAAGATGAATTAATTAAATAATTAAGATTATTTAATCAATAGAAGAATTAATGTTAAGGTGAATTAATTAAATAATTGACATTATTCAATCATGACCATGAGAAATAGGAATTATGAAGAATATGGAAGTCGCAGGCTTAAACCAAATTTTGGTGTCTACATTTGCCCCTCTTTGATACAATGTCATTTCGGCGTTGTGTCAAAGAAAATCGATATGAAATATGCCCCAGTAATGCCCTAGTGTAACACAGGTGAAGGTATGCCCCCTCGGGAAAATTGACAAATTGTCAAAAAAGTTCAAAAAAATTTGGAAATGATCCTAATTAATCCATTGGATAGCCAGAAATGTAGTGGAGTTGATGGAATTGAGTTTGGGAACGTTAGGTACAGATACAGGTTGATTGAAATTGAAAGTTAACGCGGCCAGTAGGAAAGAAATGCCACCAAAACCCTAGGTATATATAGAAATTGGGGTAAAAACCAATTCATTTTCACCCACCTAGCCTTAGAATTGAGATTTTGCTTTGCACCCACAGCGAGGATGTCGCCCATTCCGAACACTCACCATCGCACATATAGGATCCAGACCTTCCAGAGGCCAGCCGAAACGGACCCCCCAATATGTACCTCAATCTTGCCCTTTGAAATTTTTTGCATTGCCTGTGTTTTTATGCATTTAATGTAAGTTTTATATATGCATCATTTTACTAAAACGTTGCATGTGTATGCGCGAACGACGCATCTGCATGCGAAAAACCGCATTTGAAAATTTACGTGCATTGTTTAGTTTAGGTTTGTTGCAGTTCGACGCATTTGTAAATTGATTAATCGCATTTGATATTTTGCATCGCATTTGCTTTTAGAATAGCCACATTTGATTATTATTCAACGCATTTGAATTTCCCATGACGCAGTCATTTTTGTTTCAACACATATGTTATAATGCAATGCATATGTTATATAATTAGCTGCATATGTGAAAAATGACGCATATGAACTTTATGCACCGCATATGTTAAAGAGTGACACATGTGAAAAAAATAATGACGCATGTGCAAAATAACAACGCATTTGAATTTTAGTTAGTATAGTTTGTTTGCCCTAGAAGAGATGATTGATGCTGACATGAGGCATGTATAATGCCATTGCAGGTTGTGTTAGACATGATATATACACGGGAGTCGAGACCGATGACGTTTCGATTCAGAGATAGCTTGTGGAGTGTAGAGCGACGTTTCCTATGGCATCTTGGTCTCCTTCACGTTACAGACATGCCCGAGATTCGAGCGAATCGGGGATTATTGATAGCATTGTGCAAGTGGTGGCACTCGGAGACATCGTCTTTTCACCTACCGACTGGAGAGGCCACTGTTACATTGGAGGATGTCTACAGGATCCTCAGACTTCCTATTAGAGGCACACGGGTGACGTATGATACCTAGAGGGGTGCAGCCAAGATGTGTAGATACTACCCACATGCAGACATGAGGCAGTTAGGGTTCGACCACTATGAGATTAGGTGGCGTGTATTGGCTCAGAGGTATAGGAAGTTAGACTGTCTATTGTGTACATTAATAGGCAGCATAGTACTTCCTAACCGCCAAGGTCATGGTTTTCCTGTGGGGTGGGGGGAGATGCTAGTAGGCATGCTAGAGCGTCGAGTGGTGTATGCTTGGGGTTCATGTCTGCTCGGGATGTTATACTTTCATTTGCATGATATTGCCTATCAAGAGGCATAGTCTATGAGTTGTGGTACCACGCTCCTAATGGTATGGGCATGGGAACACATCGCCATTTTCCGGCCACCAATGACAGTTGACCTTCCACATGGAGCCCCTTATGCCTTCCGCTATGCGGGGGCTAACACTCAGCACTACATAGGAGATACGGGTTATTTCAGGCATGCCATAGACATGATGGTTCAGTTCACATGGAGACCATACTTGGGTTGTGCAAATTGGTCAAACGAGGATGAGCATTTGTCATTTTGCTGACAGGTACAGTTCTTGATTGTGCGGACAATGTCACATGTCCACATTATAGAGCATCATTTGCTAGATCGTGTCCTGCGGCAGTTTGGAGAGGTACAAGATGTGTCAAGAGGTCGGGCAGAGTTTGCGATATCATCGCGAGAGGTCCCCCTATGGGGTCCAGAGATTCCCGTTGCCATAGCAGAGGCCAACATTGATGCACTACAGGTAGTTCCATGGGGATGGAGGGATGGTCCAGCAGATCCAAGGACCACAGAGGAGTATGATCAGTGGTGGGCAGTACACAAACCAATTCCACTGACAGATCCAGAGCAGCCAACACCGGTAGAGCGGCGAGGGATAGGTCCACGAGGCAGGTGTGGCAGAGGTAGAGGTCGAGGAGATAGAGGAGGCCGTGGTGATGGAGGAGATGATGGCTGAGGTGGACGGCGTGGGGGCAGGAGAGGGAGATGTGGTCAAAGGGGACGAGGGCCACCATTGTCACCGATCCGTGAGGAGGGACAAGGAGATGAGGATGTGGCCATACCAGACATTGGTAGAGGAGGAGAGGAGGTGGATGCTACGATAGGGGGAGAGGAGGTATAGCCTATGGAGGCGGCTATTCCAGACATCCCAGTAGAGGAGGAGGTAGGTATCGAGGAGGCAGGTAGAGAGGAGGCAAAGATTGATGCCTTGGGTTTGTTGAACGCCTACCAGGAGGATGATGAGGAGGATGACAATCATGAGAGAGAGATTCAGGATCAAATCCTAGAGGAGTTAGATGAGGAGGAGGATGGGGTAGTGAGGGGCAGACAGGATGAGACAGGGGGAGTGGATCCGGACACAGATACATTGCGTGCTCAGGTTGCATCCTTGGAGGAGCAGATGAGAGTTCTCATGTCTGAGAGGGATGCGTATTAGATGGAGAGGGACAGAGCAGTGATGGATAGGGATCAGGCCATAGCTCGGAGATAGGAGACTGAGCAGAGATTTATAGAGCTCAGGGCATTGTGCACGGGACCATCAGTTGCTTTTTCCAAAGAGCTAGTCAGAGCTGGGGAGAGAGAAAGATATTATTGGGATCTTTATGAGGCAGAGGTTCCACCAGAGAGACGGCCTCCCAGTTTCTCAGAGGCACATAGTAGCAGGTCCCAGACCAGGACCCACACTAGGACAGTTAGCACAGAGGGGGTGGAGTAGCCACGCAGAGCAGGTCCGTATGACAGACCTCCCTCAACTCACAGGTGGTCGGGTTCCCATCATCATTCCTCCACACACTCCAGGCATGATAGCAGTGGCAGTTCAGGATAGGGGTACTTTTTGAGATGCGTCTAGACATTGTATTATGATCCTATAGCCTGGGGGCTTCCATGTATTGTTGATACATTATGACATTGTGATGTGACATGGTTGAGCGAGATATATATATATATATATATATATATATATATATATATATATATATATATATATATATATATATACGATTTTGGTGGTGATTCTCATGATATGCATTTCTATGTATTAATTTTGTCTTTGTTTATTTATACATGTGATGTTTATATGACACGCTTATGTGATGGATCATGATATCTATTTTTTGGTGTGTATATGCAGCTAATGATATAATGTTGATTCTATATGATGTATGTGGTTTATAAATTATGAGATGCAATATGATGTTATATGTATAATGCCGGCTACATGTGATGCTTATACAAATGTAATATGATGCATATATTTACAGTTGCTTTGTACATGGAATGCTTATCATATGTATTGTTTGATGATGAATGTCTATTATGCCATGATGATCTAGATATGAAATATGCCTATATGTATGTATTTTTCTAACATGTACGGTGATGCAGGATGATGTATATTTATTTGTGTCATAGGACTCCATCATAATGCAAGAAAGAAGAACTGTTAGTGTGGAAAGAAAGATCGAGAAAGAACGAAAGATAGGAGATAGATGTCAGTATTAGCAATCTTAGATGTTTCGCTGTATTACAAAAGGTATTGCACTTTATCATCATTGGGTGGGACTAATACAAATGGAGAAAAACACCATGATATGACATAAATCAAGGTGTGCAAGGTCATCCAGTTGCTAATAACAGACAGTCACAGACAAGGATTTTCATTAACTCGTACTAAGGGCACAAGTGGCCCCAGTCTTTTTGTCAGGACAAACCACAAACAACAAACAAAGTAAAAGATGGGTCATGAGACGTCATTGCTCCTCTAAATCCTTCATGGGACATCTTTGAGGAAACTAGTAACACCACTCAAAATTAAATGTAAAAGACAGTCGACAGACAATAGTCAAAGAAAATAGAATTTGGATACATCGTTGCTTCTCTAAATCCCTCATGGGACATCCTTGAGAAAGCTAGTACATAATTCCCACCATAAAGTCAACTGAAAAGATAAGATAAATAAGTCAGAAAGTCAAAAAGCCAATAAAATATTTTCCAAAACTTGATTTGTTTGTTTGATTTGTTTTGATTGATAAAAGGATTGATTGGTAGAGCCTGATATCAAGAGATACACATACCGGATAAGACTGTAAGTCTGGTTTCAATTTTATGACTATCTGTATAAGGCATGACAAAGCCTGGTTTTAGAAAGACATGTATTGTATAAGACGTTGAGTCAGATGCCGTTGATGTGATAACCTGTGTAAGGCTATGTTTGATTGTTTGACCTTGTCGATTATGCAGGAAGGACTCATCCTATATAAGACATAGATTGTTTTGCTAATATCAGCATCCAGGACTCATCTTGAATAAGACAAGGGTTGATTGTTTTGATGATGTATGTCTCTAGGAAGGACACATCCTATAGCAACATCAATTGATCCATTTTGATTGTTTCCTTGGCAATTTGTTTGATTTGACTTAGAGACATTGCTGACTTGTTCACCAGATTGATGCATGACTTGATATGACATGTTGACAAATGACTATGTATGACGACAAACCCTAAAGGACTGACCTAGTGCGGCCTCGGGGGCTCATCGATTGATGGCCTTGCCTACGTTGTACACGCAGAGACCTCATAGTTCGACTTGACTGTGACTGACAAGACTGACTACAAATAGAAGACATGTGTGAAAGTGAATGTGACGAACCCTAATGGACTGACCTAGTATGGCCTCGGGGGCTCATCGATTGATGGCCTTGCCTACATTATACACGTAGAGACCTCGTAGTTCGACACGACCCATGACCTTGTCATATAGACATATGGATTGAATCATGATTTTATAAAGACAAACCTAAACGGACTGACCTAATGCCTCAGAGGCACATTGGCAGATGGCCTTGCCTACGTCTAGTCATAGAGGCAACGTAGTTCGACAAATGACAAAGACTAACAAGTGCAACTGACTCTGACTCTGTTTTTTTGATTTTTTTTTTCTTTTTGAAGTTTTATGATGTTTTTGTGTTTTCTCAGGTCATTTTGCGATGTTTGCAGATTTTCCATGGTTTTACGTCTTCAACATAGCCAATGTAAGAACCAATATGACATAGGTCAAGTGTCTGCCCCCAGTCGAGTATAAGACCAATTGATTATGAATAGGGTAAAATGGGGGATATGAAATGCACTCGATGTCAATCATTCCAGGTTATGGGAAAGACTACCACTTATTATGAATGGTATATACAAGCGATGGATACGAAAGATAAGGGATATGTACAAGGATAGGTAGTACGTACAGGGTAGTGGACTATGTACAATGATAAGGACTATGTGCAGGGATACGATAGATTAGAATAATAGTAGACAAAGGAGCAGAGTCGAGTACACATGGCGCCTATTTGCCAGGTTTTCACCATGGTACCTATCCAAAGCGCCACCGAAGTGGTTTTCACTATTGGACGAATGATTTTTCTTTACTATTTTCTAGATTATCTAATTGTTTTGGTGTTACCAAGACGCCTGTTTGCTAGGTTTTCACCTTGATAACGATTTTTGTGATTTTCTGATTTTTTTGTATTTTTGCTAATTAAGACAGAGGCTCCCAGAAGCTATGTGTAGAACTTCTTTAGATGCAGACTATTGATTGGTGAGGATAATGGTTCCCCTTCAGGAGTATAGAGTTGGTACGCTCCTGATCCAAAAGCTTCTATAACAATATAAGGTCCTAACCAATTAGGTTCAAACTTTCCTGGTTTGTCTCTTTTTGCTTGATTCTTTGGGTTTTCCATTAAAACCAAGTCACAAATGTCAAAGTTTTTGTTCAAGACCTTCCTGTTATAGCTACAACGAAGGCAATTCTGATATGCTTGGAGATGGTCTAGTGCCTTTTGTCTTCACTCATCCAGGAATTCTAGCTCATGGAGTCTCGATACTCGGTACTCTTCATCATCAATGTGGCCTTTTAGGGATACCCTTAGGGAAGGAATCTCGACCTCAATAGGCAAAATAGCTTCAGAACCAAATACAAGTGAATATGGGGTAGCACCAGTGGGAGTACGGATACTTGTGCGATAAGCCCATAAGGCAGGGTTAAGCTGTAAATGCTAGTCATGACCAACATCATTGACAGTCTTCTTGAGGATTCTAATGATGGTCTTGTTAGATGCCTCTTCTTGACCGTTACCTTGTGGGTAGTATGGAGTGGAGAAGTGATGTTGGATATGAAATTCATCACACAGGTGGTGGACTTCTTGATTCTTAAATGGGCGGCCATTATCAGTGATTATGGACTGAGGGACACCATACGACAGATGATATAGTTCAGGATAAATTTAGAAATCTGTGTGCCGATAATATATGTCATAGGAATGGCTTCAATCCACTTCATAAAATACTCAGTGGCAGTGATAATGAATTTGTGTCCATTAGATGAGGTGGGGTGGATCTTACCTATGAGGTCGAGTCCCCATTGGGAAAAGGGCCATGGTGACGTTATAGGACGGAGCTCCTGTGCTGGGGCATGTATCAAGTCTCCATGAACTTGGCATTGGCGGCATTTTGTTACAAAGACATATGAGTCTTTTTCCATAGTAGGCCAGTAATAACCCAGTCTCATAATCTTTTTGGCTAAAGTAGGACCGCTAGAATGGGAACCACATATACCCTCATGCACCCCATGGAAGGTTGCTTGTGCTTCAGTAGAATCAAGACATCTCAGTAGGGTATTATCTAAGGCACGTCTATATAGGGTGTCTCCGACGATAGTGTATTTGGCTGACTTGCGGAGGAATGTCCTATGTTGGTTATTTGATAGGCCAGTGGGTATGACTTTGGCATGAAGGTAATCATAGATTTCTTTGTACCATGGGGAATCAGGACCAACAATGTCACACACCATTTCAAAATCTAAGATATCGTAAGCTGGGACCAAAAGTTGTTCTACCAAGAACTCAAACTTAGGCACGTTGTTAGGAATGTCAAGAAGTGACGCAATTGTAGCCATAGCGTCTGCTACCCTATTTAAAACACGAGGTATTTGATGAAAGTTTACTTTGTCGAAGTACTCCTTAAAGTTATCAGCCATGCGTTTGTAGGGGGCAAGCTTCTCATCCTTAGTCTCATAATCATCATTTACCTGTCTGATTACCAGTTGGGAATCGCCATATACCTGTAGGTTCTTAATTTTCCACTTGACTACCATGCATAACCCTGTCACCAGAGCTTCATACTCTGCCATGTTGTTATTGCATGGAAATGCAATCTTGAATTACTTAGGGATGGAATCACCCTGTGGTGTGATAAACAGTATACCAGCCCCTGAACCATGATTTGTATGTGAGCCATCAAAGTACAGTTTCAATGTTATGTTTGTGTCAATTGTGAATATGAACTCATCAGGAAAGTCTGCAACTAATGGATTATCTGCCTGTATGGGCGTGTCAGCTAACTGATCAGCAATGACCTATCCTTTAATAGCCTTTCTTTCTACATACTGGATATCATACTCACTAAGTATCATAACCCATTTGGCCAGTCGCCCTGTTAATGCTACCTTGCTGAGAAGATATTTCAGAGGGTTTATTTTAGCAATCAGCATTGTTTGATGGTTTAGCATATAGTGCCTCAATTTTTGAGTAGCAAATACTACTGCAAGACAGGCACGTTCGATGGTACTATAGTTGAGCTCATAACCTACCAAAGTCTGACTGATATAATAGGCTGCACTTTCATGACCTTCATCGTCATTCTGTGCAAGCAATGCTTTAAGTGATGAATGGGTTGTTGTAATATAAAGAATCAATGGTCTTCCTTCAATAGGTGGCATTAAGATCGGTGGTGTGAGTAAATATTCTTTAATCAGTTGAAAAGCCTCTCCACACCTAGCTGTACATGCAAAGGGTACTCTTTTCTTAAGTAGATGTTGAAAAGGATGTGTCTTATCTACTAACTGCACTATAAATCTCCTGATAGATTGCAACCTTCCCTATAATGTCCTTAGTTGACTAAGATTAGTGGGTGGAGGCATGTCCATGATTGCTTTTACCTTAGCCGGATCCACTTCAATGCCTCGTCTAGAAATGATATAACCTAAGAGCTTTCCTGACTTGACTCCAAACACACATTTCTTTGGATTGAGTCTCACTTTATACTTTTCTAGCCTCTAAAATATCTTGTCTAAAACCTGTAAATGTTCTACCCTTGTCTTGGATTTTACAGTAAGGTCATCGACATAATCCTCCATAAGAGTGTGTACTAGATCATGAAAGATAGTAGTCATGGCACGTTGATAGGTCACTCCAGCATTCTTAAGTCCGAAGGGCATAACATTCCAGCAATACGTTCCCCAAGGACAAGTGAAAGTTGTCTTAGGTTGGTCTTCAGTTGCAATTCGGATCTGGTTATATCCTGGAAAGCCATCCATAAGGGACAACATCTCATATCTTGTTGTCATGTCAACTATCATGTCTATGTTGGGGAGAGGGAAGTCATCCTTAGGACAAGCCTTGTTGATATCTCTGAAATCAGTGCAGATGTGAATGCCCCAAGTTGGTTTAGTGACTGGTACAAGATTGGAGATCCAATCGGCATAGTCGATTGATCTTATAAAACCAACATCTAACAGTTTCTTGAGTTCTGCCTTGACTAATAAAGCAATTTGTGGATGCATTTTTCTCAACTTCTGTTTCACTGGTTTGGCACCTGGTTGTAAGGGCAAGTGATGTAGAACAAGTTCAGGATCCAACCCCGGCATGTCGGCATATGACCAAGCAAAATTTATCTATCTCTGTGCAAAGAAGTTATGGAACTCTGGCTGCTCTTCTGTTGTCAATGACGCTGCAAAATAAACCAATCGAGGATTCTCTTTTGTGCCTATGTTGACTTCTACTGATTCTTCAACGAGCATGGGTGACTTTTCCTGTGCAATGGGGAGAATGTTCAAACCTCCATCCTTAGGTGCCTCTGAGAGGTTTTCACCTTTGGATGTGTCCTTTCTTTTTACTTTTTCATTGTCTAAAGGTGCCTTTCGGTTTTCACCTAGAGACTCATCCTTTTTATCTTGTTTATTCTTTTTCTCATTTTTGCAACTAGAGGGTTGAATAGATTCCCCAAAATATGCCTTGTTGTCCAAGTCAATGGTAAAACCAGCCTTATGATCACCGTTAGGTATTCCTTCTCGTAATCCCAGGAACTCAGCAATTGCTTCGTCGTTCTCAAAAGTGTCTAAGACAAGTGTGTCTTGTTGATCCCAATCAATGAGTTAGGGATAGACTAAGGGCATGTCATCGTTGGAGTTATCAAAGTCTAATGGGGTCAAGGTAAAGATTGAATTATTCACGTGGTTACAAAAGTCTTGTACCAGGTCCTTTTTGCTCTTAGGTTTGAGTCTAGGTGGATGGATAGGTGGGCCTAATGCCAAGGTTTGACTATCGGAAACAGGTGGCTCAGGTTGCCAAGAGGTAGGATCAAGTGATTCCCAATAGTAGTGTTTAAACCATTCCTCTTTTGTCATTTTCTTTGGTGGACAGTAATTCAAGGGATTTGGTGAGGAACTTATCATCAAGTCAAGTTCTCCAAATAACTTTTCAAGGTCCACGGAAGAAGTAGAAGATAGGGAATCCCACTCATAATTGTTAGAGTTGAGGGAGTCACAATGATATTGGTCCACTGGTTCATGAGATGTCTTAATATCTTCTGAAACACTTACTTCCTCAAGTGAGGGTAATGGAGTACTAGGAACACCAATCTGAATTGGTTGAAAGCCTAGCCCTACTCCTTTTGGCCACTGAGAAACAAATATTGGTTCAATCCTCCCATCTTGGTTTAAGCCTAAACCACTCTGTCCATCATATCCTTTGCTTTGCATGATTTTGAAACCCTTTCCATATAGATTTGTAGGAATATGAGCAAGTAAGAGGGGTTCCTCACCATCTTCCCTATACAGCCAGGAAGTGACATCTGTATTTATGGCCTCTTTGCTTAATTCTCCCCATTTGATGAAATTTGTTGTGGGAGGAACATGTATAGTGACCATAGAATTTTTCCAATCTGATGTAGGTAAACCATATGTCTTAGGAGGGGTCAAATGGCTAACACAATAAGAAGTCTTCATGTAATACTCTCCACAACCCTTGTCTTGGATCTCAACCCTAGGAGTGGTAGGAATTGAGGGTGAAACAGATGTTCGAGTGAGTGTGGATGGATCAACATAGGAAGATGGATTGGATGATGAAGCCTCCTAGTTCACTGGCACTTGACGTTGGGGGATCTCTTTTAGATTGGTGCAATATTGAAATGGATCAGGATCACCATCTATAGTTATTTATGTGCCATTGTAAGGGAATTTAAGACACTAATGATATGTGGAAGGGACCGCCTTCATGGCATGAATCCATGGTCTACCGAGCAGAAGGTTATAAGGGAGGGTGAGATCCAAGACCTGGAACTTCATCTCCATCACCGCAGGACCAATTCTGATAGGAAGTGTTACCACCCCCTTTGATTTCCGTTCCTCATCGTCTAACTTTGGTATCATCAATAAGGACTTCTAAATGTAAGGGATCATTGTGGTTTGTCTTTTCAGTTGCATAGTCTTGTTCAAAAAATGTGGCATGGTGATTATTGGTCAAGTAGTCCACCATTTCCTGGAAATGATTGACATCAAGGTCATTAGGGACCGTGGTGTTTTGTAAAGCTTTATCGAGAACAAATCGATGCTCAGGGGAAATTCGCAACAGTTCCAAGATTGAAATTTGGGTTGGGGTCTTCCCCAACTGGTGAAGTAGGTTATATTGTAACTTGGAAGATTGTGGTGTTTGTTGCAATGGAGGGCCTTGGATAGTGAACTTAGTACAATGAGTATTGACCGCGCACTCAGGATTTGTATTGATAGTAATGGTATTAATATTCTCATCGGTGGCGTGAAGGCAATGAATGATTTTTCCACTATTATAATCATGCTTGATACTCGCATAGTTGGATGACATATTGGTCTTAGTACTCAAACTGGGGACAGTTCCTTTCCCATGGTCATGTAGTGGGTCAGAAAAGACTTGATGATCAGTGTTTGATGACTTTTGTTTTTGTCCACTAACTTCAATAATTCTCCTTTCGACAAGATCCTGTATGATATTCTTCAGTTGTCGACAGTTTTGTAGGTTATGTCCCTTAGTCCTATGATAATCACAAAAGGAATTGTCATCCCACCAAGCTGGTTTAAATTGTCCTGGATTGTATTGTCTTGGTTCCTGCAGCTGTATAAGGTTATGTTGTAACAGTTGTTTGAACACCGACTCAATGGGTTCCCCTAAGGGAGTGAACTCACGTTTTTGAAATCTCCTTTGTTGTGGACGTTGAGTATTTTGGAACATGTTAGGAGGTTGATTGACAGCATTAAGCATGTTGGAAAAAGTATGAGGTCCTTGTAATGTGAGAAGGGGTCCTGCTTGTAGCGTTTTAGCATCAACCACCCCATCATTGGTGACATTTTTGTTGCAAGACCAAAATTTGTTTATGTCAGTGGGGGTATTTTGTACAATCGGGTTTCTATTGGATGTTGATGTCTTGAGTTCGCCCTTTTCAATGAGATCCTTCTCTATTATAACCCCTTTTTCCACTAGTTCTGAAAAATATGTACAACAATGTACCCTTAAGTTACTCCTGAGTTTTGCATGAAGGTTTTCTTGAAACATTGTAACTTTTTGTTTTTCGGGTATCTCAACAGGACACCTACTAGCTATAGTTCTCCATCTCTGGAAGAAAGCAATGAATGTTTCCCCTTCGTCTTGCGTTGTGTGACACAAGGTTGCTATATTTATCTCGTGGTCTATGTTGAAGGAGAATTGCTCCACAAATTTCTCAACCAGTTCACCCCAAGATCTAATGCCAGAATCTAGACCCGAAAACCATTCTAGTGCAATTCCTACAAGACTTCTTGGAAATAGCCTCATAAGATACGTGGGGTCATAAGCGACATCTATGCATACGGCAGAAAATTCCCTTATATGTTCTATTGGATTTCGTTTGCCATTGTACTTAGGGAGATTCGGTATGACATATCCGTGAGGGAAAGGGGTCATGTACAATGATCTATCAAAGGGGAATGGGCATATGTCCTTTGTTGAAAATGATTTCTTAGTTGACACTGACATGTTATCCATTTGTGTTTGTAATGCATGCATTTGTGTTTGTAAGACGTCAACTTGGGTCAAAGATGTGCTAGGGGCATTATGCAGATCCGTGTATGTGTTCTGAAATCCAAAGTCTCATGATGGATTTCGATTGAACGTTGGCATCTAAGGTGGATTCAAATTTGGAATGTTCGTAAATGTGTTCCAGTCTGGAATCTGCATAAATTGGTATTGACCTGGGATCGGATTTTGACTACCAATCTGGGAGAAAGGATTCTAATTCGACATCCGCGTAAATGGATTCTGATTGCCTGCATGGGCAAAGGGATTCTGATTCAGAATCTGAGTGAATGGATTCTGATTGCTAGTCAAGGAGAATGGATTCTGATTGCCATACTGGAAAGAGAGAATTCCCCCTGTTTGTGAAATTTGTGGTATAGTACTAGTGACTTGAGCACTAGGTATGGCCATCGACTGTGGTATGGTACTCGTGATACTAGCAGTAGGTATGGTTGTTGATTGTGAACTTGTGACACCAACATAAGGTGTAGGGGCTGACGTTTTAGGTCTTTTACTCCCAACAAGAGGACCGGAGGGAGTGGATGATGATGCCCCTATAGTGAAATTAAATCTCGATGCTATGCTAGACATACCAAATGGGGAAGCATGGACTGTTGTACTATGTGTAGATGTGCCAGATGGCATAGTTGTGTTGACCTAAGGTATAGTAGTACTAGTAGTCATTGTGTTTGTTCCTCGTGTAGGTTGAGTTTGCAAGGTGCTAATATCAAATCCTGCGGGTAAGGTAGCGCCTTTAGCTAGCAGTTTGGCTAAATATCGTTGACGATCATTTGCTAGGTATTCATCTACAAAAGAGGCAAATTCAGGGTCCTGTGCGGCAGCCTCTATGTCCTCTACTACAATATGTCCTTGAGTGTTTCTAGTGGTGAATTTGTCTAATAGAGTCTTTATGAGGTCTTGAAGAAAATGGATTCATGAATTCGTTTGGGTTTGACATGTTTTCTCTCTCTCTTCTCTTAGACCTAGTTTCAACCATGTAAGACAAGCTCAATATGCAGGAAATGCAAAACTATATCTATGAACAGTATGACTCTAGTCTATGTTTTTGGGATTTTCGTATGCAAAATAAGGAATGTTCTAGGATGACACTAGCCTAAAATCTAAAGATGCAAGGCCTAAGCAAGGTTCTAAAATAATCAATTCTATAAACCCAGGACGAAGAGACCAACTACCTAAAGTCTAACCAAGGCGTCAATTTAGTTTAAGTCAAGGAACCAATGTAGGACTAGGATCAAAGACAAATTGAGTTTCCTAACTAGACTGATGAGCTAGGAGGACTCTCTGTAGGACAAAGGATAAATTGATAAAACTAGGTTCAATGACAGATTTCGTTGACACTATGACTTTTCTAGAGTGTAGATGGTGGACTAATCCTAAATTTTGTAAAAGTGACCTTTCTAGAAGTTTAATGCAAGGTAATATGTATTCTAAGATGAAACTAAACTCTGAATTAAGACAACTATGGTAATGACCGAATGAACCTAAAAGATGAAAAATTGAGCAAATCATTTCAGGTTTTTGTTCAAGGATTGTTTGTGTAAAGACAGTTGAAACTGGTATAACCGTGTTGACTGGACAGTGACTGTGAATTCTGGTTTTCTGATAATCAGACAAATGCATCGCAGGATTTCACAGATGCGGTTCAAGTTAACAGTTGCAATTTTTTGGTTAACAATTGCAAGTTCTCTGGTAAAGTTCAATATGTGACTCGGATAGATGCGGTTAACCTTCTAACAGATGCGACTCTAACTAACCGATGCGACTTGGAGTTAAATAGATGCGATTCAAAGTTAAACAGATGTGACTCGTAATAACAGATGCGACTCTAAAAATCAATTGCGACCTTCTGGTGAACAGTTGCAACTCTCTGTGTATTTTCAGTGATGGGATTTTAAAACCAACCATGTTTTCCATGATCAAATTTTGGAAAACAAGAACAATCATAAGACAAAGTGTTTTCAGTTTGATTTTAGACTCAAAGAATGTTTAAGTTGACAACAGACAAGTACATCCTAATAGGCCAAAAGGCCTAGGGTTTGTATACTTGGTATAGCCCACCGAAATACCCCGGATTGGTGATAAACACCTTTCCTTCTCGAGAGTGGATAGCTTAGAAATTTGGTGGCATTGGCTCCCCTCCACGGCTCATTAACATCTTTCGAGCACACCAATTTTGAATTCTTTTGGCAATGACCTCCCAAGAACTGCTATCTCTACTCAAGGGGATCAGTAGTGAGTGTCTTCAGGCATGATATTGTACCCTGCACTATACCAAGCAATGGCCAATAGAACGGTTGGTCTCTAAAACAAAAGGTGTTTAATACGGGCATTCCGTTCATGGGGCATGATCCATAGGGCGAGAGTCCCCTTTCAGATCCATCTCGTCGAAACCACACTCGTGATTCTTGGGTTTTCCCCAAGAACCCACTTTTATATACCGGTTGGAAGTTCCTCGGGTTCAGGGTGCTACCGGTCTGAGTCATCCTGGGGTGAGTACTTTTTCCCACCAGAACAGGCCCAAGTTCTAGAGTTGGTAATCATTTCTCTTACACCCAGGATCGCACGAATGCGCAAGGGGAGAGGATACTTCGATGTACCAAATCGTGAGGGTAATTACACAGATGTGCTTTTGTACCAAACACAGTAGACACTTGTTAATTTTAAACCAAACAAAAGATTTTCTATGCTACCAAACAATCTGTTTAAAAAATTAACTAGGGTCTTCAACAAGCGTCCTATAGAAAAATTCGTTAGTAGTTTTCAATATCGTCTTCGTCAATCGTCCTGCAAAAACTTGTTAACTTCCAAAAGGCCACATGCTGAAAATCAAATATTAGTAACACATAAATTAATTGAAAATTTCAGATTTCTGAAAATAGAAATAAAGGTTACCAGTCAATTGTGTCGCTGTGTTACCAGTTAGATGCGTCGATATTCTCTTCAATTACGTCTCGGTATTCACCAGTCAATTGCGATTCAGGGTTATTTAGATGCGTCGTGGTTTTTCAAATGCAGCATTTTGGGTGTCAGATGCGGTTCAGGAAATCAATTGCGTCGCTTCGTCAAACTAATGCGTCTATTAATTTCAATTGCGGCGTTTCGTCAAGATGATGCGTCGTTCTGTACGAAAAACCTACAAAAATCAAAATAAAAGTCTACGGATACGCGAAGATGGTTTCTTCACGTCGGGTTCACCAAATGTAACGCCAAGAAAGTGCACAAGATAAACATTAAGAGAAAACATGCAATACACATCTAAATGCAAATCTAATGCTAAACAACAAAGAACAAAGGAAGTCAAAAATGTAAATAAAACTCGAACAATCTCACCAAATATGTACGTATTTCCATGATTCATCTCGATTGCCCTTCTCCATTTTTCTTGTGTAGTATAATTGCCCTCAAATTTCTTGTAAGTTCGTGCAAGTATAGCCTATGATAAAGATTTAGCAAAACATCGAAGATTCAAGATAAGTGCTCTCAAAAGTCATAAGATTTCATGAGAGAGATCGGAATGAAGAATGAAAAATCAATTTATAGAAAATTGATTATTCGAACGACAGGCCAAGATCGAAAGATTGACGGACGGTTGAGATCGACATATTAGAAATGCATTCTAATAACTGTCAGTAATGACATGAGTGATACAAATTAGAAATAGAATTAAAGATTAAATAAATGATTTAATCTTCTAGTTTGGTATTCGAAAATAGAAGAATTATCTTTGCATGACAAAGATAAAGACTGATTAAAGCAACTCATGTTCGAATGCACACACAAGGTTTAATTAATTAAATAAGAATATTTAATTAATATGCATGTACATGCAATTGAGCTAGCACTGGACGATTGAATGACTTGACGAAGAGATTACTCGAGAACGCCACTCAGACATTAAAGCAAGAGTTAACTGAGCGATTTGAATATATGTCGAGTCGAGTCAAAGTGAATACTTAGATAACTCACATAATTATCTAAATATAGAGGAATGCGTTAAAATAGAATTAATGAATTAAATAATTCATTTAAATCAAGATTTGATATTTGAAGAATAATTAAATAAATAAGATTTATTTAATTAAATGATGAAGGGATTTAAATGAATAATTAAATAAATAAATAATTTATTTAATTATAGTTGAAGTATGATAAAGAGTAAATTAAATAAGAATTTATTTAATTTAACAAGAAAGATACGGTTAATTAGTAATATAATTAAATAAAAAGCGTTTATTTAATTAATGAGATAGAATAAAGAAAAGTGTGAATTAATCAAATAATTAAGATTATTTAATTAATAGAAGAAATAAAAGAAGATGAATTAATTAAATAATTAAGATTATTTAATCAATAGAAGAATTAATGTTAAGGTGAATTAATTAAATAATTGACATTATTCAATCATGACCATGAGAAATAGGAATTATGAAGAATATGGAAGTCGCAGGCTTAAACCAAATTTCGGTGTCTACATAAATAATATTAGTACTTGATACTATCTCTTATTAATATTCATTTAAAAAAAATGCAACTTATGAATTTATAACTTAAATCTTACCTATGTAACTATTCCAGTGTCCCCCTCTCTAGTAGGAGAGGAATTTGTAGGGTGCACTCCAATCCCCTGCATCTAATCTCCTATAATGTCCACATCATGGAATTCATAATCAAAAGTGTCCAAGGGATGCTCAGCGGGTTGTACAAGAGGGCCCAAGCATATTTGGTGGCACATAGTGCAAGTATGTGGCACACAGAAATGTGGACCTGAGGAGGTTGATGCAGCAACACTCGATCCATCACCAACATCACCAGCATGTGGCTAAGCTACTGTAGCAGTATGGGAAACCAAAAGATCACTCAAAGAGTGAATAGCTTGAATATTCTGTGTGGTTGCATCCTCGATAATATTTGGATGATGTACTGGAGGTGGCTGAGGAAGGGGAGGAGGGGGAACATATGGGCCCTGGAGTACTCTAACTACCCATGGTCTATCCTAGGGCATACCTCCATTGATTCCCTGGAAGGGTTTAATGTCAAAGTAAATGAAATGATTCCCTAGCACAAACTCAGCATATAATTTTTTAATAAAGTAAAATGGTACATCAATATTCTTGCTGGGTGATTTATCAAAAACCATCCACCAATAATCCCAAAATTTATCTACATGTCCTTATTCATGCACCATTTTATAGAAAGTTTTGGTTTATTAACATTAACTGGCATACCAGTGCGGGGGTTAACAAATAAAGAGGCTATTTGGGCTATTATTTTTTTGAGATCTTTCACATCTTCGTAAGACAATCCACAAGAGTAATATTCCCTCATGGTTTCTCGCCATGAAAGAATGGCATTATGTTGGGTGGAGAGGGTTTCTATATTTTTAATTATTTCCTTCAATGTGTTTGTCATCTGGGATAATCGAGGGATTATCTTATAAACATCACAAATGCCCCTCAATTGCTATAATTTTTCACCAATTAACTTTTCAATTGATGGGCACGGAGGTGGTAGAGGGTTTGGAATTTGTGCGTTTTGATTCTCAGCTATAATACCTGATTGAAGTTCAAAACTAATTAATCTAATTGAAATTACACAATAAAAATGAAATTATTGTAAAAAACCCTAGTTTTTAATAAAAATCCATAAAAAACCCTAGTTTTTAATAAAAATCCATAAAAAACTAGTTAAAATTATACAAAACTAATAGAGAAATTGATTAAAAAAAAAAAACCAAAAACTTACCTTGCAAATCGGATATCAGATATGCCCGACATCGCTCTCATTATGCTTTGAGATGTTTTAAATGGTTGAAATGATTTTAAATGGCCACGGCTATGCATTTATACCCTACCCAAATTGGATATCCAATTTGTTCTACTTTGGCTTGGGCATTGCTTTGGAGCAATGTACTGACACCTAGCCCAAAAAAAAGTCAACTCAGGATTTTCACGTTTTTTGGTGGATGCAAAACTCAACTTTTTTCATATCGCCACTTTTTGGCCCATCATGACCCTGCACATACCCCTCTATCTCAACTCTCTCTTCCCTATCCAACTCTATCTCCCTTTCTCTACCTCTCTATCTCACTCTATCTCCCTCAAAATCTATAATTATCTCTCTACCTCTCCCTCCCTCCCTCCTTCCCTCTCATTATCCCTCTCTAGACCTCTCTCTCTCTAGACATATCTATCTTCTTTTCCCTCCCTCCCTCCTTCCCTCTCTACTTCTCTCTATCTTACCTTTCTTTCCCCTATCACTCTCTCTCTAAGTATCCCCCATCTCTCCCTATTGGAATTCTTAAAGAAGGTTTTAACAAAAGAACATTTATTGGAATAACAAAAAATAGTAAAAAGGCATAGGAATCCCATGATTCAAGAACCACATACTCTATTTATTTTTTTGCATTTTTACTTTATTTGATATAGAAATACACTTTCCATGGTGTTGAAAAATATCATTTTATAACAATTCCACCACCTTTTTGTTTTGTCAATGTAGACAAACTAAATTTCTTGTTTTTAGATTGAGTTTGATTCTATGAATGAATATTTTCATGTTCCTAGTGTTGGAATGATAATTATTATATTTTTTGTTAGAATTCAATAATATGTAATTTTTTGTTTTCATATATATTTACTAATTATATTAGATTGGTATAGAATTGAACATTAAATACCAAGGAAGTTGGAAAAAAGCTCAAATTTTGGAGGAGTGTGAAGCTAAAAATGAACTAGACAACATTGTGCAATTGGTTTAATTGAATACTAGAGTTCAAGGTATATTTTCTTTTTCTTTCTACCTTTTTTTCATGTCACCTTGTCAACATAGCTCATGTGCTAAATATGATAGTCTTAATTCACTTCATTGTAGCCCAATTGTTGACTTGAAAAACATAGCCATAAAGAAGAAAACAAGTGACTAGAGTCTCCAAATTATAAATCCCAAGGATGACATGACCTCATTGCACTCTATAAATTATTTAAACTATCTACATATGGAGACAAATTGATAAATTTTGGATATAAATTTTATCCTTATGGTACACCTCCCCAAAAGACTCATGAAAATGAGATAGATTTGTTTGATGAGTTGGGAACAACATGGCTTATCATTCACCCATGATCCATAAAATGATATTTTTTTTCTTGATGAAAAAGATTATACAAAACCTTATTAAAAAATATTATTGATGCCCCACCCCTCTATACATTATTTATAAAAGCAAAAAGTGATAATTTCATATCCCTTGGGCACTTGAGTCACCTGATTTCCTAGAGTTTCAAAACCTAGTAGCTTTAGTTGATGAATATTATAATATTTAAGAGAGCCACCACCAATGATGCAATAATCATAACTATAATCTTGTACATAAACTTTTTCTTTCTTGTGTTACTATCTCTTCTTTGTTGATATGCATCAAGAAAGGTTAGTGTTTGATGTTTATTGTGATGTTTTTTTCCCCTAGCCTTTTATATTTTCCATTATCTTTTCATGTAATTTATGGATGATTCAAACTACAAGGAACCTTCAAACCCAAGTAGTCATTTTGGCCCAAAAAAATCATCTTCTCTCAAGTAATTCAATTACGAGGGATAAAGAACATTTGATTTTACAAGTGATTTCATTTATTTACACACCAAAAATGACCAAGAATTTTCCTAATCTATTTTTGTAAGATAATTTTTCTTGCCCTTGTACCCCCACCATCCATGTATTACCACATGTACCACTCAATCCCTTTGTTCCATTCATTCTTGGTACTTTCCAAGATGTATAAGATATTTCAATGATACAAAACTATATATATTTGAACCTTTCATTCTACATTGCATTTAAACTATTCACTTTGCATTTACCCATATATTGAGTACAATGTATATCATCATATTCATGGGAACTTCCCCTTTTGTAGACCTTGATGTCTAAAACCTAGTTGTGAAGTATTGTAATCTCATAAGTGGACACCCCTTCATAAAATCCTTCCTTGCTTACACAAGGACAAAAAAAATCAAAAGTATGTTGATTCCAAAAATTAAATTAAAAAATAATATACATAATCACTTGATATAATCTTTTGTGATGATATCTTCCATGAAAATTAAATAATGTTTTTATTAGCCCAACCTATCTTCATGCCTAGTATGTCCAATGGCACATGTGGGCTCATTAAGAGGATGTTTTCACATGATGATTTCATGCTCAAATATCTCTACACTTAAATGATCTAGAATGGCATGACCATGATGGTCCAATATCAACTTACTATTAATTTAGGACTACCATAACAACCCTCTTTTATATTGTATAACAATATTATTTAATTCATTTTTCTCATTATTTGTGACCTATAACACCACCTAGTTATGTTTCAATTTGGAGAAAATAAGGCAACAAGGAGAAAATTCATTTATCCATTTTGTGACATAATAACATAAAAGAACAGTGGAGGACCTAGAAAATCCATTTATCCTTGCTTCAATCAAGGAGTTATGAAATTAGCTCATCAAAAGAATAGTGGAGGACTTTGAGCTAACTCTATGAGAGTGGGTTTTGTCTCCTATGCTTCAAGATCAACTTAGACTTGGGAGGGTATTCCTAAGGGTATAACTTAACAGGTATTGAGATCACATATCATGAACAACAATAAGTTAAATAATAGCCAAACCCAACCTACCTACTTGGCCCCAAATATTGTCACTGAATAAATTTAAGATTGATTATCTTTAAACCCCATAATAGCTTATATAAATTTGAAAACATAACCCACATGAAATAGATTCTTTTGAGGATCTCTTAATGATAAATCTTTGGTTATATTTTAAGGTTATGAATGCACAAAAGCTACTCCTACTCCTACTCCTACACTACTAGTTTAATGTTTTGTTTGATGGATGTGTGAGATTGGTGAGGTGGACTAGAGACTAGTGCCTTATTCATTAGATTACATAGTCACAAATAAATAAATAAATAAAATAATGAAGGAGAGCTAGAAGATTTGATCTGGGCACATATGCCATCAAATTAAAAGCATTACATGATGAGCATACTTAATAATCCAAACTAAACTACATGAATCCATATGTAATACATAGATGATTATTATAAGCCTAAAATATTTTAAAATGTTGTTACATTATAAAATATCCATTACATGCATGTCAACAAGTGTGAAAAGAGAAAAATAACATAGCAGTAGATATTTTCTTAGAGAAATACAAACAACTTGGAGACATTCACTACACACACAAAAATTACAATATATCCTTTACACGCCTTATGGATTTAGTTCCATTCTACAACTATACATGGCATGGTTGAAACCTTATACTAATCCCTATTAGGAAAGGTGATGTCAACCTTGCATTCCTAGGTCATTTAGGTGTCTCTACATTCCTTGTAAAGTGTTTTAGGGGACATGAGAGGAAAAACATTTAATATATATTTTCTATGATAAATTATGATTAAATTTCAAAGAGGTGAATATGTGTAGGTACAAGTTACATGAAATAATGGACAAATATCTCTTTTAGGAGTCCAACTTTGGAAGATGAAAATTCATGCCTTGGGTGCCCAAGTGTGGGAGATGATTAGTTGTCCATTTGTGTTCTATCGAGGAGTTAAAGAGCACCAGGGAGTTATATTTCTTATTGGAAAGGTGCCCATGGCAAAAGCCATATGAAGGAAAATAATATTTTATTATGTCTATTGACTTCCCATTATCCTAGGCATCTGTTTTTTGTAAATGGGTTTGTTAATATTTTACCTCACCTTGACCAAAACTTCTCTAAGGAAGTCCTAGAAATTTTTGTTAAGTTAAAAATTATTAAGTCTAATTCTTTGGAGTCTTAAGTCATGTTTAATATTTCAAAAGTTATTTGTGAAAAATGTCTCAGGTTCCAAAAGGGAAGTGGAAAATACAAGTTTTACCAAATGCCAAAGATGGGAGAATTTTAGTTCTTGTCTTTCTCTCCATCCACGTAGTATGAGTTGTAGGGGTTTCTATTTGTTGCATTGAAGAAACCTTTTGACATGGTGCAATACTAATACTTGTTTCTTTGAGTTTTTTCCATGTCTTGAGTTGAGTTTAGTTCTTGTCTTTCTCTCCATCCACGTAGTATGAGTTGTAGGGGTTTCTATTTGTTGCATTGAAGAAACCTTTTGACATGGTGCAATACTAATACTTGTTTCTTTGAGTTTTGTCCATGTGTTACGTGAGGTTTGTTGTAGAGTTTTAGAAGACATGGCATCTTACAAAGTTTTAGAAGAGGAATGACCATGTTTCAAGACCAAAGTATGAAGAGAGAACATTGAAAATTTCTAGAGGAATGAAACACCATTTGGGGACCAAGATTAATGAGTAGGGTTGTTATCTTTTGGTTTCTTTCATTATCATAGAGAATCAGTCATAATCAACAATATTGAGTTTTTTGATGTGAAGAGCTTCCTCTCAATTTGTTATATAACCACCTAAAATCCATGAATCCCTTAATAGAAGGGTTGCATGTTGCATAAGCTCAAAGATCATTGAATAGATTATTATCAAAAGATTCCATAAACCATCGCCAATACATACCAAAAAACTATCAAGTTTCAATACCTACAACTATTTGAGAGGCTCATTGAGTTGTAAATTGTTTGAGGTCACCAAATTTTTCTCTATGGAAGTTGTTTGGTATAATGGGTTTAATTCAAAAGAGAGAACAATTTGAAACCATCAAAAACTTGTCCAAGAAATACATAAAGGAAATATTATAGTTGGACTTAGTTAAAACAAGGATTGGTAGGGTAGAATATGAGTTACCTTAGGGGTTTCACCAAGGTGCCTCCATTTAACATTCAATCTAAAAGTTTTCAAAATCATTTTAAGGTCAAAATAACACATGGTATCTGTTAAGAGATCGTCTTGCTCATAAAACCTTGATGATAAATATTTGTCAAGAGACCTTTGTCAATACCCTCCTTGGTTTTGTATTTGGTTTTGTGAATACACCCAAATCCTTTGCAAGGTAAATGAGACTCTGGCCTACTACACTAGTTTCAAAATAATGAGTGAATAATATTTTGACTCAAAAGCATTTCAAATGAATAGCATGTGACAAGAAGGTTAGAAAATGTGGTCAATAAGTTTCAAATAACAGTCATTATGAAATAGGAATTCAGTTCAAAGGTGGACAGAGTTTCATGAAAAGGAATTTTATAGTATGTTATGATGGTGGCACGCCAAACCAATTTACAATGTGTTTGTTTCTTTAACAACACAAGAGGATAGTCAACATCCATAACCCCATCATCAAATAGTGGACAAAGTTTCTTATCTTCTTGATAGAGTGGATAGAGTATCCTATCCTCTTGATAGTAAGGAAAAATTATGTGATTTTTAAGAGGTGGAATGAGTGACCTTAACATAGGACAATTTCATATGTATGACAATCATTGAATGCATGGTCACAAGGCACGTATAAAGGGGGAAGGGGTTTGTTTGAAAAGAAGCAAAGATGACATAGTTGCATTAGGTAAATAGTCAATATTGTGAACAGGGGTAGGGACAATCATAATAACTTGTCAAATGACATTGTTAAGTATCAAAGCACAATGTATAAAGGACTAAGATAAAAAATATCCAATAGAAAGTCCTAAGAGTTAGTGTATGAAGACATGCTTGAAGCTCATAATACTATCCATGAAGGAAAGGAGGGTGGATGATAGCCAACACAATGAATTGGTGATAATTTTACCCATGATAATGTTAGGAAAAGTGGCATTGATTACCCAAAATAGAGGGAGGGTGGTGCTTGCTAGCGAGTAGATCACATTGACAATCAAAGGTGAATCTAAAACCATTAACATAGAAAAATTCTAGATAAGGGTAGCTTATATCAGGTACACTTTGGCATGATAGTCCCTCACAAAGTGATGATCACAAAGGAAAAATTTGATGTGGTCTTTAAAGGTAATTTCATTAAAATTGGATAAATTTAATGATATCATCAAGAGGACAGAGTAATGATAGTTATAGGGATAGTAAGCATAACAATAACACAAGGGAGTCATGACCACAATAGAAGGATATGTTGAAGACATGTTACAAACCATTACTAAAACCATTGTTCATTGTTAAAAACCTTCCATAACCCCATGAATTCTACCAATTCTAGATGAAAATTTATTGGTGGTAGGGTTAATGGTGAATGATAGTTTTTATAATTGTAAAATAGAAGTATGACAAATAGTAAAGGGGACAATAATTACTTGGAAAAAGAGTTTGTATGTATCACATTTTATATAAGAAGATTATTATACTCTCAGAATTTTTTATGGCAACTTAGATAATGGAATGACCTATGGCATTGTGATAAAAGCCTCTAAGTTTTTCTAGATACATGAAAAGGTAAATGTTGTCAAGGGAAGTGCAAGATTTATGAAAGTTTATGAAGATATGCTAAGAAAATTAATACCTACAAGTAAGGGGACATACACCATGGAAAGGTGAAGAAATCAATAACCAAGCAATGTAAAATTTCCCTAAAAGGATGGTTTAGTGACTCTCAAATAAGGGTGAAAAGATAAGATTGGATTTTCCTTTTTAGAGGACATTCCTTGTTTTATATATATAAACAAGTGATATGCATGATTTATGATAGTGGAAAGGATAATGGACAACCTATCCAAGGTAGAGATTATATGACTAAGTGATTGGTGATATAAGCAGATGTATGTTGGTCAAAGAGTACACTAACGTTAGATACAAGAATAAGCCATGACAAAGTAAATCAAGAGTCTTAGACTTACAAATGCAAGAAGACAAATTGACAAGGATTGTGAAGACAATACATGGAGGGAAAAAAATAAAAGACCACGATCTAAGAGAGAAAAGGATATGAAGAGTTAATAAGTAAAGGTTATCATGTGGATCAAATTCATTACATAGAGGTAAAAGGAGATATGGCAATGTTTGATTATTATGAACGATATTAGCTTATAAAATTTTTGGTGAAAGATAGGATTAAGAAGCTATAAATAAATGAAATGGGTGTCAAAATATAACCCTTGAAGTTCTCCTACACCCCAAGGAGACATTTAACTATTTCAAACCTTCTCAATTCATGCCCTAAAAACTTGGATATGGATGTTGTAACAGTTGGAAGAGATTTATTAGCCAATTATTGATAATTTGAAAGCATATAGGGCAGTTTGAGTATCTTGGACAATAATTGAGAGTATCAAGTAGGTAGTTTGAATAGGATTGGATAGATGCAAGCATCTAGATATTTTGAGAGTAGATTTAGGAGCTTTTCCAACACCCACGATAAATCAAATAGCCAATAATAGTCATTTAATTGTCTTTAGGTTATGTCCTAGATTCTCAACCATGTAAGATGGGAAAAAGGTATGCCTAGGGTCAAAGAAGGCAGTTCTTGCATAGTTTCAAACAAAATTTTAATTTTAGTAAATACTTTTTGTGAAATATTACATAATAACTCAAAAAACTAGTCACTTCATGACTGGAAAATCAATGTGACACCAATTTTAAGGCATTTTCAAGATATATACTGTTATAACAACAATTTTAGATAATTAAATTAAGATTTCATGTCCTCAACTTTGTTGCTTTGTGTACATTGTAATCATTGATGTAAGGTTTTTATGTTTCTATGTTAAAAACCTAAAAAAATGTCTCATTCACATCACCTTTGAAACAAAAAAATAGATATATTTTTGTAGGTCATAGATTGTGAAATGAGTATAATCAGTTTATAGTTGAGAAAAGTTCATTTTTTGGTGTAGGAGCACCAAGTTCAAGTCATTCAATTATTGTTCCTAGTTTGATTTTTTTAGAGTTTGGAGTATTTTTGATATAATAAGGCCATTTATAGGCCATTCTTGTGTTTTTGAAGTAATTTGAGTCTATTTAGTGGCAACTAGGTGGTTGTTGCAAAAGCTGGCAAAATTTGTAAAATGTTATTTTCAAAAGTTGCAAAAAGTGAAAAAGTGCAAATTTGTGGAAGGCCAACGGTTAAAAGTTTAAAGGTTAGTTGGAGGTCATTATATTTTTTTTGAAACATGTTACAAGGCCTTAAAAAGGCTTGAGGAAGGTTCAAATTGCTGATTTCTTGAAGAAAAAACAATAAAACCTGTGTTTTCCCCTAAAATTCTGTATTTTCTCAATTTACAGTGTTGTAGCAGGGTTATTGTACATCCTGTATAGAGTCCTTTTGATTTAAGTTGAATTGAATTTGATAGAGGACTGTGGTAGCTTAGATTTGAATATGTTCTTGTGAGATATCATTGAGATTGAAGTGTTCCATCAGCAAATATCTGAAGGCAACCTGTAACATCAAATTTGAGGGTTTGTAGTCCTTAAAATGTGAATATGGCCCATTCCATTGATTGTACCACCTGTAATTGAATGGAATGGGACCAAAATATTAGGAATAGATTATTTTAGGGTTTTCGTGAGCATGGGAGACAAATTAAGGGTGTGGGCATGATGCCCTAGTTGTGAAAGTAGTGGATTTTGAGTGAAAGGGATTGGTTTAAGGGGGTAAATGTTGTAAATATGTTGGGGCAGCATATTTTGATGTTTTTTTAAAGCATTAGTAGACTTATTTGAGGGCGTTTGAATATTTTTCCAAGTGGTTAGAGGCCTAGAACCTAGATTTTCAATAAACCCTTAGGAAACTAGGGTAAAGTGAGGGTTTGTGATTTGAGGATGTTGGCAAGCATTTCCTTGGAAGAAAATAGTAGATTTGTTGTTTATGTAGATTGGTATGAATTCCCAACAGATTTTTATACTTGAGAGGAAGATTAAAGTAAGGTTGCTTTGTAAAATAGGCCTACTTGGCCAAGTTGGACAACGTAGAAGCCCTGTTTTGAGGGAACTAGTCCAAGGTGACCATAAGTGAATTTGAGGTATGTTTGAGAAGAAAGTAATGGGTGTCTGAAAAGGTGAGTGGTTTGTGAGTGGGAAGATAAAAGTGAGAAAAGTTTAAGAAACTGGGTTTGCGCACCTATAAGACAAAATAAAGAAGTTTGAGGAGAATCACCCTAGATAGGGTTTGAAGAATAGAAAGCTTGTTTTAATCAAGTGAATTTGTGTTGGTTGTTTGATGACCTCCTTGATCTGCATCAATTAGTATTAAAGAACAGGGATTAGATCTCCTTAGAGTGGAAGGTTGTTGATTGAAGAAAGGAAACTTGGAAGTTGAAAAGACAAAGTGACAAAATGCCTCCAAAAGGGAAAAATATGGCTAAGGAGATGAATGAATTGAAGGATAAGTATGCTAAGGAGGTCAGAGAATTGAAGGAAAGACTTGCAGCCTTGGACACAATGAAGAGCAGAGATGAGGATGATGAAAGTGATTTCGAGGAAGAAGAGGAAGAAGAATTTGAAGATGTGGATGAAGAACTTGATCCTAATGATCAAAGGATGTCAAAGTTTTTAAAGGCAGTTAAGAGTGACAAGAATAAGGTAAATATTGATGTTCTAAAGTATGGTGGGAACCTGAATGATGAGGAGTTGTTGGATTGGATTGCAGCCTTAGACAATTACTTTGAGTGTGAAGATGTTCCTGAAGAATAGAGGGTGAAAATTGCAAAGACAAAGTTGAAAGGCCATGCACTTTTGTGGTGGGATTATGAACAATTAGAGAGGAGAAAGAAAGGTAAGTCCAATATTATTTCATGGGACAAAATGGTAGCAAAAATGAAAGGTAAGTTCTTGCCCAAAGACTATGAAATTCAAATGTTTAAGAAAATTCAAGGTTTAAGACAATTAGAAATGGATGTTAAAACATATACTAAAGAATTCTACAAGTTGAATATAAGGTCTATTCACAATGAGAATGGAGTTGAAAAGGTTGCTAGGTATCTTGGTGGATTGAGATTTAACATTCAAGATGAACTAACCTTGGAAAATCTAAGAACTGTTGAATAATGATATCAGATGGCAATAAGGGTGGAAGAAAAGGTGAAAAGAAGGAAAGAAAAGACAAGTAGAGGTAGAGGCAACACTTCAAGGGGAAAAGGTGCATATTCAACTTCAAGACAATCCAATGAAAGCCAAGAAGATGCACCCAAATAACAAGGACAGTTTGTTGATCAACTTGGTGGATTTAGAGGAACTAGAGGTAGATTTGGTGGTGGAAGGAGTTCAAACACATTTGTAGGTAGGTGCTATAATTGTAATGAGCTTGGGCATCCAGCATACAAGTGTGCTAAAAATTTTGGTTCTACTTCAAGTGGTAGTGAAAGAAGAGGTGAAAAGAGAGTCCAATTTGTGCAAGAAGATGAAGGTGAAAGTGTCAATTCTCCAAATCATGTTGCTACTTCAGAGGTAGGAGAATCATTGATGCTAACAAGAACACTTTTGAAGACCTCCAAAGAGAAGAAACCAATGCAAAGAAGAGCTCTATTTAGAACCACATGTAATTCCAAGGGTAAGGTATGCAAGGTAGTCATAGATTTTGGATGCACTGATAATATGGTATCAAGTGAAATGGTGGATAAGTTGAATTTTTAGAAAGCTCCTCATGAAATGCCCTATAAGGTATCTTGGTTAATTGATGATCAGTCTCTTTTAGTCAATGAACAAGCCTTGGTTGACTTTTAGATTGGTGGTTGTAGGGATAAAGTACTTTGTGATGCTCTACCTATTTGTTGCTTTCATCTATTGCTTGGGAGACCATGGCAATATGATAGACAAGCCATTTGTGATGGGACAGCCAATACCTATCAGATTGAGAAGGATGGAAATTGTTTTACTTTGACTCCATTGGTGGAGGATGTGAAGGAGAAGGGCAAGGCAACTCACGTGATCATGATGGGCAAGAAAGAGTATGTAAAGGTGGAGGAAGACAAAAAAAGTGTGTACAACCACTATAAAGGAAGAGGATGTTAGGATAGCAAGTGCAAAAAATGATACAAAGTTGGAGAGAAGAGGTGATATGTTGGTGTCAAGGTTTGAGACAAAGAAGGTCTGAGGTGAATTGGTTTTGATCAAGAAGCAAGATGAGTTGGAAATGAAAGACGAAATTGTGGTGGGGACAGTAGTTTGTCCTATGATTGTAAAAGGAGTTAAGGGATAGATAAATACTATCAAGATAGTAATAATTAAGTCAGATAATGTTGAGATCCTAAGTGCAGAGAGTCTGAAAGAGGAGATAAAAGCAAAAAATGGAGTGATTGAAGGTGTTAGGCTGAGACAATTGAATGAGTTTGAACATGTAATAAGGGAGAAGGAGAGGAGAGTCATAGCTGAATTTGGGAAAATGTTTTTTGTAGGTGTTCAAGCAAGGAAGACATCAGTTTCAGATGTAAGGAAGGCCAGGATGCAAGGAGCAGATCAATTTGCAAAAAGAGAACCATGGCAAGGAGCAAACAAGTTATGCAATGTAAGGTATGATGCAAGAGTACAGTATTTGATTCAAGGGACAAGAGTACCAGTCAAAGGAGCATTAGAAGGTCAAGGAGATGAATATTTCATAGTTGGACTAGTTACAGATCAAATTCCAAGAGACTTGGAAAAGTTCAAGGCTGGGTGTATGGTGCAGGAGTACCAAGTTCTAGTTATTGAATTAGAGGTCCTAGTTTGAGTTTTTGAGAGTTTGGAGTCTTTTTGATGTAATAAGGAAATTTCTAGGCCATTATTTTTTTTTTTAAGTCATTTAAGTCTATTTAGTGGTCACTAAGTGGTTGTTGCAAAAGTTGGGAAAATTTGTAAAATGTCGTTATTTTCAAAAGTTGCAAAAAGTGAAAAAGTGTAAATTTGTGGAAGGCCAATGGTTAGAAGTTTAAAGGTTAGTTGGAGGTCATTTTTTTATTTGAAATATGTTACAAGGCCTTAAAAAGGCTCGAGGAAGGTTCATATTGTTGAGTTCTTGAAGAAAAAACAATAAAACCTATGTTTTCCCCTAAAATTTTGTATTTTCTCAATTTATAGTGTTGTAGCAAGGTTATTGTACAACCCGTACCAAGTCCTTTTGATTTAAGTTGAATTGAATATGATAAAGGACCATTGTATCTTTGATTTGAATCCATTCTTGTGAGATATCATTGAGATTGAAGTGTTTTTATCAACAAATATCTTAAGGCAACCTGTAACATCAAATTTGAGGGTTTGTAGTCCTTAAAATATGAATATGGCCCATTCCATCAATTGTACCACCTATAATTGAATGGAATGGGCCCAAAATATTAGGAATAGATTATTGTAGGGTTTTTGTGAGTAGGGGAGGCAAATTAAGGGTGTGGGCATGATGCCCTAGTTGTGAAAGTAGTGGATTTTGAGTTCAAAAGGGATTGGTTTAAGGGGGTAAATGTTGTAAATTTATTGGGGAAGCATATTTTTATGTTTGTTTAAGCATTAGCAGACTTATTTGAGGGTGTTTAAAGAGTTGGAAAAGTTTTTAGAGGCCTAGAACCTAGATTTTCAATAAACCCTTGGGAAACTAGGGTAAAGTGAGGGTTTGTGATTTGAAGATGTTGGCAAGTGTTTCCTTGGAAGAAGATAGTGGATTTGGTGTTTATGTAGACTGGTTATGACTTCCCAATAGATTTTTGTGCTTGAGAGGAAGATTAAAGTAGGGTTTCTTTGTAAAATAGGCCTAATTGTCCAAGTTGGACAACGTAGAATCCTTGTTTTGAGGGAACTAGTCCAAGGTGACCATAAGTGAATTTGAGGTATGTTTGAGAAGATAGTAATGGGTGTCTGAAAAGGTGATTGGTTTGTGAGTTGGAAGAGAAAAGTGAGAGAAAAGTTCAAGAAACCGGGTCTTCACACCTGCAAGACAAAATAAAGAAGTTTGAGGAGAATCACCCTAGATAGGGTTTGAAGAATAGAGAGCTTGTTTTAATCAAGTGAATTTATGTTGGTTGTTTGATGACCTCCCAGCTCTACATCATTTTTACTTCAAAACTATGAAACATTCAACCTTCTTATAAAACATTGATGCAAAAAGTGTGCAAAATAATTGAGTTGTGTAGGAAAACAACTAAGTTTTTACCAGTTGTATGCAAAAGAAATATAATAGTTTCAATAATAATTTTGTATATCACCTTAGTAGAACTTAGATTTCATTTAAATTCATCTCCTACCCCTTTTCTTAGCATAACAATAATAATTTAGTTTAGGTTTAGATGATTCCAACAAGGGAACCAACCCTCTCTAGAGATTCATTCCAAGCTATTGGCAACCCACATGCCCTAGAGTGTTTGTTGGTTTGTGGAGCCTAATCAACCTTTGGATTTAATATTTTGGTCATTTTTTTTGGTGTGGTTTCCCCCCCAAATTAATTAACAGGGGAATGTTATAAATATTCGGAATTAGCTGTTGTACACTTTGCATAATATTTATAATTTTTAATTTATTATTATGTGTGATGCACCTAGGGGGACCTAGAAGTACATGCATCACTAGGAGTTAACATTCCTGGGGCCACCTTATGTTGAATGTAGCATTGGAACATAATGTAAGTTGTAAGAATATATTTATTTAATATTGGATAACGTAATTTAATAAAGTACACAATATTAAATGTGGGGTCATGGATTTCTAATCTCATGGTTTTAGTCACATGGTTTTATGTAATACCACTTGGTGGTTTTTGTGAGCTTGTTTCTATAAAAGAAAGCACAAGGATAGTTGTCTAAGGTTGGCTAGCTGGGGTTTTGAGTCTTCTTCTGAAGAGTGCATATGTGAAGCATGGCATGGGATGTGTGGTTACATGCTTGGACACATGGATGATGGATTGAAGAGGCTTGATGTTTTAGAGGTGTTCATGGAGGCTTAGAAGATGTATTGTAATGTTTATTTCTAAATAATACATGAGTCATGGATGTTTTTGGTGGCTAGGTTTTTCCCTCTTGAGGGTTTTCCAAAGGTATATCTTGTGTCATCTTTTGATGGGTATGTTGTTTATTCTCTTGCATGTGGATTCTGAATACTTATTTGCATAGATTTTTCTTTTTGGTTATGTGGAAATTGTCATTAGATGACTGCAAGTTTCCTTTCATTTGGTATATCAGAGTCATGGTTGTGGTTGGATAACCCTAGGTTGAGAAAATATTGTTTAAGTTTGAATCTATGGTCTTGCATGAGATAATAAAAGACATTGCAAGATATGAGGGTTTTGTAGCTTGTTTATTACAAATCTGAGGGTTTTTGGGTTTGTTGTTATGATGGGTTGTTTTCATATTTGGGGTGTGAGAAATTTTGGGTCAAAAGGATTCCATGGATATGCATCGAAATGAGGGTTTTGTGGGGGAAGTGTTGTAGATGACCCCCTAGATAAAATGGACCTCACTGTTGGATCCGGGTTGGACGAGAAATGAAAAATCATATTAAACTTGACCTATTTTGCTCATTGTGAAAAAGTGCATTTTTTTTACCATATAGCCTTGCAATTTTCGTCTATAGAAAAAAAAATTAAAAAAAATTAACCCATCGACCTTTTTCAAAAAAATTTTTTTGTAGAAATCAAAAGTTAAAAAAAATAAAAATAAAAAATTGTGGGGGGGCCATAGACCCCCCTGTGGCCCTTGTTATGGCCTATGTAGCTGACATGCCACACAGATTGTCAATCTGTATGGATTGTAGTTTGTGTGTTGCTTGTGTATGACGTTGGTAGGCTATTGACTCTGGTTGGTAGTCTCACCAGGTGAGCTGACAAAAATTAAAGCCGCCAAACATTTTTAAAAAATAATAATTTCCAAATTTAAATTTTAAATGTTACCTACATTTTTTTGTTAAAAACTTTAAAAACTATAAATTAAACCAAAATTTACATTCCAGTTGGTTCCGGCCGTATAAGTGGCATTGCTTGGGTGGCATCTGGCCACCCAAGGGCCACCAGTGCACATCCTTATACCAAAATTGGATAAGTTTTCTTCTAGAGGACATAACTTTCACCCAGATTTTCCATTTTTCAACTTCTTATACTCATTGGAAAGCTCTCTCCATGCACTATGTTATGATATAAGTTTGATTTCCTGATTTTTCTATTTTGACTATTTTTGGAGCTTGGAATCCTAATGTTCTCAATTTCATGGTTTTGAGCATAACCTTTGCATACACAATCGATTTTTTGATTTCAAATCAGAATTGGAGATCATGTTCAGTGTATTTCATAGTGGTGTTATTATATTTTAGTTTAATGAGAAAAGAGAGTTGTGTACTTGTTTGAACACTTCTGGGTTCCTCAAATTCAAGGTGTGATTGTGTGAGCATCTAGATGATTCAAGAGACAAAACCTTGATGGAGTGCATATTTTCATGTGATTTTCATGATGGTATAGTTGATTATCAGTTTGGTGCTTCCTAGTATAGGTTTACAGGTGTTTTTCAGAGGGATTTTGATGGTGACAAGTACACAAGTTGTCTTCAATTTTGAGGACATGACTAGACATGGTTTGAGACTTGGAGTCTCATGTGGGTGATAGTTGAGTGCAGGTATATTGTTGTTGATTATGGTGTCATGATTATGTAGATACACTTTTGCATTAACACGACATAATTAGGTTTGTGGTGTTTTTTTGGTGATTTTATTTGGTGTTAGGAGGTTGTTTCTTATCTCATAGATTCTCATTTTATTCCTTGACTATGGTACTTGGGTGTGGGCATGTTTGGAAAATCAGATATGAGGTTGATTTAGTGTTTGAGTCATTTGGTCTACAGGATTATTCTCTTTGATATCTCAATTTGTAGTTTACTAATGTGATGATGAGTTTGCATGTTTCAATGATTGGATCTACGAGTTATGTGATTGGTAGGTATGTGCAACCTATTGATTGTAGTGGGATGACTCAGATGTGGACTATCTATATCCACTAGATTTGATTCAATGTTGAAGACTTTGTTAGTTGGCCTTGTTTGTGTTTTTTTGTACATTGGTATGTGTGCTTTTAGATAAGAGGATGGATGATGTGTATAGTACCTGGATAGTCAGTTTTGGTACTTGTAGCATGATGGTTTTATCACTTTGACATGGATAGCTTGGTTACACTTTCTAATGGGAGAGTTTGACAATGATGGATTTCCGATGTTGGATATATTGTTGATGGTTTGTTGGTAGTTGTATCTTCTTGGCTTAGATATTTTGGTTTCACTTGATGTTACTAACATTTTAGTTGTGTTTGTAGACCTAGATGATATTCATGGAGGAGATGGTTGTCACAATGCCATGTGTATCTCAATATCACAGTTTAGTGGAAGTTGTTGGCAATGATGTGATTCATCATTGGTGATGGATGGTTATCTTCATGTCGATTAGAGATGTTTACATCTTGGATCCATGCAAGACTCATGGATTCTTTGGTTGAGGTGTTGTATATGCTTTGTCTTTTGACATGTTATCCTTGTTTGATAGGATGATTGCTATTATGTCATGTTATACTATTGTTTGTGCGCATTAGAGTATTGGAATGATACAAATTCATGTTATGTTGATTAGAGAATATTTTATGTTCATATAGAGCATGTGATTTCCTAGGAGGAGATGGTTAGATTATGTCGTCATGTTTATGTTCCTAATTTGTGATTGGAGCTTTGATAATGATCTTTTTTGGTTCTCTTTGTATTGATTACATGATCATTTTCTTGATTACTTTATGGTGCTACTATGTCGCATTTAGAGTTCGCATGTATTGATCAATTATAGGTGCTCATGGATACATGGAGACTTAGGTGAGGCTTGGATTTCTCTTGTGGTTAGAGACATGTTGTTGAGATGGTTACTCTTAGTGAGGTTTTAGTAGGAATTTTGAGGAGCCTACACCTTGGTTGGATGTGAGTCCAAAATGGACCTATGAGGAGAGTGTTCTTGGAAAATTCATGGTGACATTGATATCTTGGAGGAGCATTCACATTCCCCATTCTTGGTATACACGGTGGATTATCACTTGAGAGGTATTTCCCATTATTTCTTTCAGGTGCATTATGTTTATGCTTTGTCTTCTCATGCATATGGATCTTGAGCTATGGATATTTTGTTTTGGAAGGTTCATTTGAGGAGTGTTGGCATTCTTATATCCTTATGCATTGTGATTGCATTCATTGATGTTGAGTTTAGGAGATGCATTGGGTTGATTTCCTTCTTTGGGAATGGTTACATTGAGTTTGATTTTCTTGTTTGTATTTATGTTTGCCTTGGTGATTGAACAAGTTGGGTGTTGTTATGGATTTTCTATTGAGGTGTTGTGGAGGAGATCATAATTGATAAAATTGACATTTAGAGGTGTATGTAAAAGGACTTTCTACAGGTGTATGATGTGTAATATTTCTCTCTTCGATCTTGGTTATCTTCTTGGATGTTTGGTTTCACATTACATTAGTTTTGAGGTTTGGTTGGAGCTATTGTGATCACTAGCTTGTGGTCATGTGTTTTCACTTATGTTCTTGGGTGATGGCATGGAAGTTCCTTTATCTCTTTCCTTTGTTGGGTGCGGAGAACATGGGAGAGCTATGGAGACTTGTGGTGAAAGTTCTTTCAGGTTATTTATTTATAGGTTTTGCATATCATTGTGGATGTTCCTTGGTACTACATGATGTTGTTTACACCTTCTATGTGATGTTGTTGGTAGACTTGGTATTCCTTGATCATTTTCATATTTGCATTACCCATGCAATGGGAGTTCCTAGATGTGTGTGTTCTTCATTGACAAGTTTACACATGGAGCTTTTGATTGTAGTTTATGGGTGTATATGTTGATGGCATGAGTTTACTATGTTTTCTATACCTTGGAGGTATGGATAGTTGGATGTGTTATAATTTTCTATGGATGTTATTTCAGCTATGGTTAGTGTATCTTGACAACTACTGGTGCATATTGATACCTTTGGATTGAGTGTTTGTGTTTGGGATATCAATTGAGGTAGAAATTATTCTTTGTTGTGACAAATTGTGTGGCTTCTCTTTGGATGGCTTCTTATATTTGTGTATTGGCATGATAGAGGATAAGAATGTTCATGCTTGGGATGGTGTTCACCTTGTTTCTTGTTATAGGTTATATCTTGATGGAGCACATGGATCACTTTGATTCTTGATTGTATATGTGGCTAGAGGGATTGTTCCCTTGTTCATGTTTGAGGTTACTTGTTACCCCTTATGCAATGTATACAAGAAGTGGGAGAATGTTAGGAATAAGGTTTTTTACAACTTGTATAATGTTTATAATTTTTAATTTATTATTATGTGTGTGATGCACCTAGGGGGGCCTAGAAGTACATGCATCACTAGGAGTTAACATTCTTGGCACCACTTTATATTGTATGTAGCATTGGGACATAATGTAAGTTGTAAAAATATATTTATTTAATATTGGGGAAAGTAATTTAAGAAAGTAACCAATAGTAAATGTGGGGTCATGGTTTTGTAATCTCATGGTTTTAGTGACATGGTTTTATGTAATACCATTTGGTGGTTTTGTGTGTGCTTGTTTCTATAAAATAAAACGCTAGGGTAGTTGTCTAAGGTTGGCTAGTTGGGATTTTGAGTCTTCTTTTGAAGAGTGCATATGTGAAGCATGGCATAGGATGTGTGGTTACATGCTTGAACATATGGAGGATGCATTGAGGAGGCTTGATGTTTCAAAGGTGTTCATGGAGGCTTTGAAGATGTATTGTAATGTTTATTATTGAATAATACATGAGTCATGGATGCTTTTGGAGGCTAGTTTTCTCTCTCTTGAGGGTTTTCCTAGGTTATATATTTTGTCATATTTTGACGACTATATAGTCTATTCTCTTGCATGTGGATTATGAATACATATTTGCATATATTTCTCTTTTGGTTTATGTGGAAATTGTCATTAAATGGCTGCAAGTTTCCTTCCAATAAATTCCTATTATACTTCAGTTGGAAAATCTAATCCATAACTACCTAAAATAATAAGCTTTTTTGTTGTGAATTTGGAATTCAAAGTGTCGTGGCTTTGTCAAGTAGTCAACAACAAGGTGCACATGGTAGGATATAAACAATCATGTGAGAAGAAGAATTAACACACATCAAAGAACATGGAGTGTATCACTATTATGATGCATAACATGTAATAGCACATGAGGATACAAAGTGCAATTTTTTTGGTTTATATAGTAGAATGTTGCAAGTTAAATATATTTGTAATGTTGGAAGTTTAATAAAAATAGAATAGTTTTTTGTGAATGTAGCCCAAAGGGTGAACTATATTAAATTTTTTTGTCTTGCACCTCTATGAATTTCATTTCATTTCTCTATTTTATCATTTGATTTTGCATCATAATTAATTTTATTTATTTATATTATTGCTCCAATCCTGTCGAAAAATCCTCATAGTGTTTCCATGTTTTATTGGATTGCTAAGCTAAGTGTTTAGCAAGGGTGCAAATCCATATTTATAACAAGTTTCTTTTCCTTTTTCTTAGGTTACCATTATGGTTTTACCTCCCTCGGTTTTCTATAAATTGGAACCATGGCATAGTAGTTTTGTATTATCTTTTTGTAGGCAACAAGGTGTTGTAGGGTTGATTAGAGAATAATAGTGAAGCGTATTATTGGTGTATCTCTTCATTGAAGATTAATAATACACTTTCCCTCTTACTCATGTGGATTTTTTTGCAAAAGGGTTTCTCCACATAAATCTAGTGTTTCTTATGGTTTGCTAATTTTTACATTAGCTCTAAAAGTGCAATTACATAATATCATTTTGGTAATATAATTTTTAGATTTTCAAACACATTCTTAAGTTATTATTGCAGATTATCTTCACCTTGTTTTCAACATTTGGTAGCAGAGCTAATGATTATGTTGAGAGAGGGGTACCTTTCTCTTAAGCGTTCAATGTTTTTTAGCTGTAGTGGGAGCTTTTGTTTTGTGGCTCATTTCAAATTTGTGAAGAATATTGTATAGCATGGCCTCTATCTCTTGCCAAGATATTGATAAATTCAATGGCATTGGATATGAGATGTGGAAATTGAATCTCCTTGAAGAGAGAGATTGAACAAAGAGATCAATGTTTTCCAATTTCATAAGAAATAAAACTAGCTGCAATGTTTGATGAATATTGGAAGAAGTTGGATAACAAGGCATGAGGAACCATTCAGTTGTTTCTTGTGGATTCTATCCTCTTGAATGTTCCCACAGAAGACATCACAAACAAGTATTGAAAGAGGATAGGTGAAATCTACCAAACCAAAAGATTGTCTAACAATTTGTATCTCAAAAAAAGTTGTATAATGAAAGATGGTGATTCAAATGTAGATCATTTAAATCCATTTAACTTGATTATAAGTTAGATTGCATTAGTAGATGTTAAATTAGAAGATGAAGATAAGTATATCTTGTTTCTTTTTTCTTTGCCAAAATCTTGGGGAAATCTAATTGTTGCCATAAGTAGTGGCAATGCATATTCAAAGACAGAAAACATAGTTTTCATACTTCTTTCAGAAGAGACAAGGAGAAAGTATATGAGTGTTGGCTCCCAAGATTTCTTACATGTGTGAGGTAAGTCCAAAGAGAAAGGGCCTAAAGGGGATAAAAATAGGGATAAGCCTAAAGGATGTTCTAAAAGAGGGCATGCGAAGGAGTGTAAGAACAAGAAAAAAATATTGATTCCTCAACATTAAATTCATCTAATGATGATTTTGATGTCTTATTTATTCCAGCTAACACTATTAGTAATGTTGTTTGGCATATTGATTTAGGTTGCTCCTACCATATGACTCCTCTCAAGGAGTGGTTTACTACATGCAAAGAATATGATTAAGGAGATGTTTTAATTGGTGATAATAGCATGAAAAATATTGTAAGGGAATGGTTGTTTCAATAATGTGATGATTGAAAACCTTGATATTTTTTTGCATATTCCAAGACTTGTGAGAAATTTACTCTCAATATCCAAGTAGAATGATTCTAGAATGTAGGTGACATTTGACAAGTCAAGTTGTAGGTTTGTAAAATGGAGTTTGGTGATAGATAAAGGATCTCAGATAAGGACTTTTTAGGCTAAATGCCTCTACTTTTTGTAACTCTAACAATGTAACTGGCACTAAAAATGTATGTATGTTGTGGCACCATAGATTGGGTCACATTGGTGAAAAATATCTTAAGACCATACTTAATAAAAAAAGTTAATTTATGATATTTTTTATTATTCTATTGGCAAAAATATTTTTTGTGAGCATTGTGTGTTTGGTAAATAGAATAGATCATCATTTTTTAATGGAGCTAATAAGAAAAAGAGATATGAGAGATCATTCATTCAAATGTGGGTGCACCATTGGATGTTGAATCTTTGGATAAATCTTGGTATTATGTCTCTTTCATTGATGATATCTCAAGATACACATGGATTTTTTTTATTCTTTCAAAATCTAAAATTTTCACTAAGTTTAGGGAATTTAAGGCCTTAGAGGAGAAGTAATCATATTATAAGATAAAATTGTTGAGATCTGAAAATGGGGGTGAAAATTGTTCCAAGCAATTTGATGAGTTTTGTAAGCATGTGGGTATTGTTTGACCAAATTTTACTCCTTACACTCCCCAAGAAAATGGGGTAGCAAAAAGAATGAACTGAACCTTTATGGAAAGAGCTAGGAGCATGTTGAGTGGTGATAAGCTTGATAGATGTTTTTTGGGCAACAATTGTAGGTACTACTTGTTATTTAATTAATAAATTTCCTTATTTAGCTCTTATTGATAAAAATCCTTATGAAGTGTGGATGGGTAGAAAGTCTTCTATTTCACACTTAAGGGTCTTTGGTTGTGAGGATTTTGTTCATGTTCCTCAAGAGAAGTGATCTAAAATCAATCTAAAAGCATAGAAATGCATCTTAGTTGGTTATGGTGAGAATGTAAACATTTATGATCTTTGGAATCCTCTAACCCATAAAATAATATTTTTCTAGAGATGTGAATTTTAGTGAGTTTATAGCTTACTCAGGAGAAGAACATCCAAAGAAGAAAGATAAGACAAAAATAGTGCACTTCGAGACAAAAATTGAAAAGCAACAAGATGTACATGTGGAAGAACAATTAGATGGATTTGAGGATGGAGAAGAAGAAAAGGGTTTAGAGAGTTCAAAAGATGTGTAGGATGAGAACACAAGAAGAAGAAAAAGTAGGTGCTACACCCTTAATATTAGAGTACATTAGGTTATGAATAGTTTGCTTGTGGCTATCTTAACTTCTAATTAAGTCATATTATCATTATTATATTGTTATTTAGTTGATTAGGTTGGTCTAAGGCTTATAGAGGGTTATCTATGTCGACCTAGGTGATATCCTAGGCATAAATAGGTATATATAGGAGGTTGTGAGTATTATTTAATCATCATATTATGAATTGTGTTCTCATTGGAGATATTTGGAGGTTTCCCCCCTCAAAGTTTCTTGTTATTCTTAGTTATTATCCAGTATTTGTAGCATATTTAATATCATATTCTTCTATTGTGCAAGTTATTTCATTAAAAATGGTATCAAAGCATGATCTTGGCACCATTACGACAAGGCATTTTTTTCAATTTTAAAGGTCATTTTGTGAGACCTATAATTCCCTGATTTTGATGAATTTTTGTATAATTTTTAAAGGGTTTTTGAGTGATATTTTCAAGAAGCTATAGTCCATATTTTAGAAGAATTGAACGAGTTATTGTGAAATTAGGGTTTTTTCCCAATTTATTTGGAAAACACATATCACCCACACCTTGATGAACTAGTTTCTGATATTTTGTGGGTTTTTTAAGCAATCTTTGAGGAGGATACCATCCAATTTTCAGAGTAATTGAAATAGAAATAATTGATTTATGTGGAAATTAGGGTTTTCAAAAAAAATTCTCTCAAGGCTACAAATCACCTAATTTTTGGGAGATTTTTCTATTGGAGTGTGACCAAGGCCTTGGTAAGTCACAGTGAACTTTTCAAATTATTTCTAATTTATTTGTGTGATTTATTACAAAATTATTTTCTACCATCATGACGGGGGCTGCAATAAGAGGAAAAAAGAATGCTACCACATTGGGGAAGAATGAGGGGGTTGAAACTAAGGATTTTAACCCTAAGGATGAAGTAAATGAATTCAAGGGTGATATTTCATCATTAGAGAAGAATATTGTGGACACCGATTTTGGGTATCCAAGGATTCTCTAACTCTTCTAGGGTTTTTCACCTAAAAGGAGAGAAATGGACCCAAAATGCAATGTACACATTCAAGATTAATGTATGAATGGATGTAATATGCCTAAATGTAATAAAATGAAAAAGAAGATGAATATTAATGCTAAACCTAAGATATGCAAAGTGTTTGAAAACATAGTGATGTATGCAAAAACAACTAAGAATGCAAGTAAAAAATGACCGAATTAAACAAGACTAGAGAAGTGCACCTAGAATCTATAGTTTGATGTAGGGAGGCTCTGGAATCCTATAGAGTTGACTAGAAATGTTGACTGGGACATTTACACCAAGTTGGGTGACAGACCAGTTTTGGGGAAAATCTGTCAGAACAGGAATCTGCCAAATGGGTATCCAAAAATGTAGAAACCACTTTTTAGGCCTGGCAGTGGGACTAATTCGCTAGAGATGGCAACTTAGTCCACCTAGGAATCTCAAGAAATCCAGAATAGGATTTTGTAACTTTCAATCTGCACTTCCCTTCCTGATAGGTGTTTGGTCCAAATTCTTGCAAAATCACAACCCATTTGGCTCTCTTTTCTCCAAGCTCGCTCTGTGTTAGCAACATTTTGACTATAGAATCTGAAACAATAGCTTTGACTATACTCCTGAGAATGTAATGCCTAAATTTTCATACTACTTTGACCAAAGCAAAGGATTTTTTTCAACATCTGTGTATCTTAGCTCTGCTTCTTTAAATGGAGCACTCATAAAAGCAACTGGCTTTTCCTCTTTTTGTGCACCCTTCTGTGTTAGTAATGCTGCACAAGTATGACTAGAAGCAAAAGAGTAAATGTAAAAAGGTTTAATATAATCTAGACTTACCAGTACCGATGCTTTTGTAATTGTAGCTTTTATATTTTCAAAGAGGAGCTTAGGCTCATTTGTCCATTCTATTTTTGCATCTTTCTTTAACATATATATGATCATTGAGTGGTTTCACTATCTCAACAAATCCAATGATAAATTTTCAAATAAAATTGATCTTACCAAAATATGATTTCAATTCTTTTTTACTTCCTGGGGGTTGTAACTTGAGTAATGTGCATACTCTGTCAGGGTCTATCAAAATACCTCTTTCAAAAATAATATTCCCTAGCAGTTTACATTCAATCACCCTGAAAAATGCATTTCTTAGGATTTAACGAAACTCCATAAGTTTCACACTTTTGTTATATTGCTTTGAGATATCAAACATGATCTCCTCTATTCTTTGAAAATACTATGAGGTCATCCATGTAAATGATAATACATTTACCTATCAACTCTTGAAAAGCATAGTCCATGGCTCTCTGAAATGCAGCTCTAGCATTTATCAATCCAAATGGCATCCTTCTATAAGCAAAAGTTCCCCACTTAGTGGTGAACGTCATCTTCATCCAATCTTCCTTCACTACCATTACTTGATTATATCCAAAGAATCCATCCAAAAAGTAAATCATCTGTGGACCATTAACTATTTGTAGCACTTCTTCTAGTGAAGGTAGTGGATAATTATCTTTTTCAGATGCCTTGTTAAGATTTCAGAAATCTACACACAGTCGTATATCCCCATTCTTCTTCCTTACGGGTACCAGATTTTCTACCCAAGTGGAATGTCTAATAGGAAATATTATTCTGGCTGATAAAAGCTTTTGGACTTCCTTTTGAATTATTGGTTCTAAAAGTGCATTTACTGGTCGTTGTTTTTTGTCAGAAAGGTTTTGCATCAGGCTTCAATTTTATTGTATGTGTGATAATGGAAGTATCGTAAGTTTTCAAATCTTCATATGTCCATTCTATGACCTTCCAATAATCTCTGAGTGCCTAAGCAATATTTCTCTTCTCTTCTTCAGTGTAAACCTTTACTATAAGCACGTTCTTATGATCTTCTTTAGTATGCAAATTGTATAATTCAGATTGCCCTCCATCACTTTAAGGAAAATCTTTCTATCAAACTATCTGATCAATGTCAAACAGTCATTCCAACTCAATTATCCCTTTTGAAATATTATTGTTTTTAGCTTGAGCTAATTCTTCATCTTGAATTTTTCCATCAAGGCAATCTATTTCTTCAATTATATTTTGTGCTTCGAAGATACCAGAGTTAGTTATGAATTCCAATATGTGTTGATCATCTTCAAACACTTGCAAATTAGTAACATTATCAGAAATCGAAGGTAACTATACCAACTCAAATGTGAATCTCCTCAAATTTGAGGCATCTAAATGTTTTAAAGCACTGGCAGCAATATCCAAAGTATCGGCTTATTGATTAAATCTTCTTGGAATGTGAGTAATATTGAATGCATCGAAATCTTCTATTAGATCCCACACTCTATGTCTGTAATTGGAAAATTGCTTGTAGTGACAAACATACTATTTTCATACTTGCTTAACTACCAATTCAGAATCACCAATTAACACCTTAAGAATTTTGACTTTCTTCTTGATTGCAAGCATCAAACCATGAATAAGGGCTTCATATTCTACCACATTGTTAGTACATAGAAATTGTAATTGATAAGCAGCAAGAAAATACTTACCTTGTAGGCTGATGAGTTCAACTCCAATTCCAATTCCTTGTTTCGATTTGGATCCATCAAACTTAAGAATCCAGGCTTGATCATCTATAACTTGTAACTTACCATTCTTAGGAATCTTTGAATTAGCCTTTTTGGTCTGTGTAACTTGGATTCTATTTCCATGTGTTTTGGGTTCAGGCATTTTTAACTTATCATGTCCTAGACAATATTGGTTTTTGATTTTGTGAATTATTTCCAAGCACATCATGCAACTGTCTTCCAAGTGTGCAAAATTGTGTAACTTGCACCAATCCTAAAATAAATAAAAAATTTAGTGAAACTTCAATTTTATCGCTCTTTTGAGCTTCCGTAACAATATTCTTCCAAAATTTATTGTAAGGACTATTTTGTCTTCCGAAGAATCACAATATGATTCAATAAAAACATCAATTCCAAGAGTTATCTGGTTATGTTTTTCAGCATTACATGTAAATACTTCTACTTTAACTCCTAAGCTTCATATTTTATAAACTCCTAATTCTACATCAATGTATAGAACTTCATTTTTCTTATCGTAATCAGTGATTATGTATTTCATACGCAATTCTCTTCCGATTATGATTTGATTTAGAACTCCTTCCACGGTAACCACATATGTGAGAAATTTGTAGCCATGTATCCATTCAAATTTTTCCCCTGCTGAATAACATTTTGTAAGTATCAGGTATCTCAACAACTTGAATGATTATGTAATATTGAATCCTAGGATCCAACGCTAGTTGCATATGAATATTAGTTAACTCCTCGACTACGTTTACCTTAGTTTTGTCAAGTTGAGTAACTTTCTTAAGGAACTTGATGGAGTTAAGCCTAGTGTTTGACATATAGACAAAGGCATCACATTAGTAGACACTCCAGAGTCTACTAAACAATTATGGAGATTTTTACCAAATATTATTAACGTGAGTAGAAATGGAGGGGATTCTAATTTTCCTTTGTAAAAGGCTACTTGCGCATCTTCCATGGGAACAATGTTCTTGTCTTTTTCCTTGATGTAATTGTCCTTCTCTTGAGATTCCTTAAGTTTGCTTTACTTTGGAAGATCTTCTAAAGTATTTAAGAAAGCTTTCCTGATCATAGGTGTTTTGAGCAATTCTGATAAAGAAAGGTTGATTTTTACCTTTTTTATTTCTTCTACTAAATAATTCGTCAAATTGTTTTGATCAACGAAATCTGCTTTTTCACTTTGTAAAACATTTGATGAATTATAATGAGAGGTTATCTTAGGTAACCCTAGAGTATTGCTTGATTTATCATCAAGTGGAGTACTAAAGTTGTCAAGCGGAATTGACGTGGTCAATGGCCCATTGAATTTACTTCCACCATTTGTGTTACTTCTCAGTTTGTAATTATGTCCTTTTTTATATTGTTGAAAAGCATGAATTTCATCTATTTCTTCTTGAGGTTCATTTTCATTTTGATAAGAAAACATGTAAGTTTCTAAAGTCATGGTTGAATTGTCTCCTTCATATTCATGAGTATAACTACTAACAACAATAGGTGATTGGACACATTCATAACTTTCCATAACTAAAGCAAAATCATACCCTACTGGAACAAGTTGATTTCCTTTAGGAGGATGGGAGTCACACTATTCATTGTAATGTGTAGTAGCTAGAAAAATATCTGAAGCATTTTTAAACTATGGATAGTTCACTTCAACATGAGTGTTTGTATTATGAATTCTACACCAATTGTTCATCGCAAGGTTGGCTAAGTTCACCTTTGACATGGATATACCATTAGAAGGATTAGTATTATCTAAAGGCATGGATATCTCTCCATTATTTGGTCATGTGTTCCAAGGTCTAGGTGGTCTAGGAGCGTTATACACTCGACTTTGTGAATTTTGGTTGTTACTTTAAGAATAAAAGTTTTGATTTCTTAATTGTGTAACCTTTGTGGTTAGCCTTTTGAGTTGAGCTGTAATTTCTCTAATTTCTTCCTTATTGTCTAGAATTTTAAGATTTTGACTTTCCTGAGTTTGTGATAAGAAAGAATTTCTATTAGGATGCAGCTCTGTGATAGTTGGACCAGGGTGAGGGACCAAAGCTTGACTATTTCTTGGTTGAAAGAAAGTGTTTAGAGGAAATGTCCCATTCTGGACCGCTAAAGGAAAAACATTAGGAGTCATGGGATGATTCAAATGAACTCCATTCACACTTAGGATAGCATAATTATTTAATCCATTTTCACCATTTGCAAATGATCCATTTTTGAGATGTTTCATTTCTAAATTTACACTTACAGCTTCAACATAGGCTTCGGGAAAAGTAGTGGGAGGATTTTCCTTTTGTTTTATGAACATAGCAGTTAAAGGATCTACTGCTATGTAATAAACTGCAATGGAAAACAAATTATCCACTATGTAAGGTGCATGTAACCTAGAATAAGCCTTATGGAACCTATCATTGAAAGAAGTTATAGGTTTTCCATTGAACCTCTTAATTTGTGCAAATTGATGATATAACAGAGCAGGGTTAGCTAGTGTTCTAAATCTAGCCAAAAATTGAGTTTCCATATCTTCCCATGATCTAACTAAATTACAAGGCAGGTTGATATACCACTAATAAACTCTGTCGCTTAAGGTATACAAAAACAACCTACACACGACATCTTCATGTTGAATACTTTCTCTAAAATGTGTATCCTTGAAGATATTGCTATGTTCTTTTGCATCTTTGTGAAGATAATATTTAGGACACAACTTATCAGGATTTTTTTGTAAATCATTGTACACGTCAAATTGAATCGGTGAATCTACGTTAAAGAAATCCATTGCTATGGGAGCAGTCAAATTTTGTGAATTTGTACCTACACTTCCAGACTTTTGAGGTCTAGATGATGTTCGACCACTAAGCTCGACTAAAGTCACACGAGGATCACCAAACCGAGATCTAGTGACTCTATGGAAATTGAGTTTCAAACCTAATGATGCAGAGCAGGAGTGGATTTTTCTCAACCAACATAATTTGACTCAATTCAATCACCTTTCAAACCACAGGACCCAGCCAAAAGGTGATTTCACAATATTGCTTGTTTCATCAACTAGGTCTACAAATCTAGGTTTTCAAGTGCATCTTTTAGTGAAGGCCATTTCAACACTGGACCAACAACTTTTTAGACACCCATTAGGCTTGAATTCAACATACTTCATTTGTGGCTATCACTATTTTGGACCAACTTGCTCTAATTAAGTTGGCTACACCAAAAACAAGGCTAACTAGGCCACTTTTACAAAGCACCTACAAGGAATTCAACTTTCCAACACCAAAACTCTTCACCAATTGTCTTATCAGGTCACATAGGGTCCCAAACAACAAATTTTATCATCCACAAAGGTTTGCAATTTGTTGTCCTATCACTTTCCTATCCTACCTAAGCCTAACGCATTACAAACCTCATCCCCTACTCTAAAACACTTCAAAAACATTGAAAGAAAACAAAAACCCTCCATTCCATTGAGTTTGGCCAAATTACAATGGTGGAATGGATTGTGATTACATGATTTCTTCACAAACCCTAAAAATGAGGGTTTTACATTAGGGTTTTACAGGCGATTCTCAAGAAAATGCTTCAAACAGAGTTATTTCTCAATGAAAATGATCACACTACAACCAAATCAAAGAGTATTCACTACTCCAACCTTTCACATGTTTCTCAGATCATAAATTCATTGTACAGGGTTGTACATATACACAAAACTACATAAAACATAGAATTTTTACAGAAAATAGAGTAAACTTCTATTGTTTTGTCCACCAAAAGCTTCAACAACCATACCTCAATGTCTTTGAGGCTATTTAAACAAGTTTCAATCAAATCCCAATGGTCTACAACTGAATTTCAAAAGGTGACTGTTCATCTTCCCTTCAACTCAAAAATTGACAATGTTGCAAAGCAACATTTTACATCTCTTTAGCAACTTTTCCAAAACACACTAAATGGACCCTACATGACTCAAAATATTTTCAAATGGTCTTCATTCGACATTATTGCATCAACAAGTAGAAAATCACACAAAAATCATCCACCTAGACTCCTAATGACATCAAATGAACAAGATGACCTTGGTGCCCCTGCACCACCTAACAAAACCAAAAGAACAACAATAAGGCCCTCCTTCTAGCACCAATTCCCGCTAATGACAATGTTACTCGTAGCAACAGTGTAGATAAAATCCTCACAGGAAAACCGCGAAGAACCTATCTTCTTGAAAGACTTAACCAGGGCAACGTCAAGGTGTCAGTGTTGTAGGAAAAGGTTGACTCAGCTCAATCCCAAGTCTCCAATAGTCAGGTCTTGACCATACTAGGTTCACTCTAAGGTTTGATGTGATATTGCTATTAATCTCAAAGGGAATATGGTTTTCTTCAATTTCATTAAGAATCATAAACATCAAATAAAGGATTTCCAGTTCAATCATAAAATAATCTCATGAAATCAAAAGATTTGCAATAATATTTCATGAACATCATTCAATTTTTTGCTATCACTTAAGTAGATTTAGCTTTAAGTATTCAACAATTTCATAAGAAATGAAATATTTTCAATAAATTTTCATTCATTCATCTATTTTTTGAAACATTTTCAAGAATTTAAACATCTAATCTAAAATAAAGCATAAAAATACTGAAAAATAAAATTTCTCCTGATTATTCTCCACGCATGCCCCAAGAGTTAAACAAATCAAAGCAAACCGCTTTATACTTCACCAGATTGCTTCATAGCTACATAAAAATAGTGCGAGCTTTTAAAGAAGGGGGTTTTAGTTTGGACGCCGAGTAGGTTCTGTATGCACCCTTAAACAGTGCAACATATAGTCTTGTTCGATTGAACTAACAAAACCAGCTTCAAAAATATATGAGATAGGTAGCTATCAAATTGGCTTTGATATTGATTAAATTCTATGTGCATACAAATTTTTAGTATGGAATGATTCAAAAAATAGGAAAAAAGAACAAAACTTAAAGAAGTTTTGGCTCTTCCAACATCCAAAAATTTTGAACTTAAAACAAAAATAAAGCAATAAATGACCTTTTATAGAAACAAGGCCTCAAGAGTTCGAACTTAAAGTCTTATCAAGAGAATCAGAAATATCAAATCAAAATGTAGCACGTGGCATACGCCAACTTTCATCATAATCTTCTAGATGAAGTCAAAGCTTTGACTTCTTCAACAACAACACTGTCCATCTTAAAAGTCCAGTGCACAATACTCCGCACAAAGCAATGCTATCGACATCTTCTAGAATACCAAACATTAAACTTCCACTGGGACCAAGAACAACCTGCAAAAATAAATTCAACAAAATGTCTTTGTGACACTTCCGATATCCAATATCTGGTACTTCATATATCACTTAGAGCTCGAGCTTTGGTATCCTTTCTTCACTTTTCTTCAACTGGTATTCTCAGAAAGCATTTAATATCTAGTGCATGTGCTCTTTTGAAATTATTTGTATCACCTTCCAACTGAACTCGAGCCTGGTGTAATCCTCTAATATCTAGAGTATATTAGCATTCATCTGCACTTTCTCTATCTCATATATGAATATAGTGTTTCTGCAACATATTATCTCAGCAATAACTTCTCGGGTTAACAATTGAACAAGGTCTTTATGTTTTCTCTCGATCCATTCCTTCAAAGCTTTTGCTTCCTTACCCTCCTGTCCTAGTTTTCGGGGATCATAATCTTGACGTGCTAACACTTCAATAAAATTTTGATCTTTCTCAAGCAACTTACCGCATTTCTTGATGACCTTTTCAAATCCTTCTATACATTGTGCCAATGTGTGACCTTCCCATTTTAACTGTTTCTTCCATTTTTCATACAATGGGACTTCTTGTTCTGAAATTATATTTTCTCTTATCAATTCTTGGACATCTATTTTCATGAGAGTTTCTACATTTCACCTTTCATCATCAACCTGTTCTTGGAAAAATTTGCATTCTCCTTCTAATCTTCTAGACTTTTCAAACCAACGACGTGCTTCCTTGTATTTTCCAATTGCATCTATAATAAATTATTCTCCTTTCCTAACCCAATATTCAATCCATTCTTCAAATACATTCATCCTATAGTGAACTACTACAATTGCATCCACCTATTCTTGTGACATAAGTATTGGATTCTGAGGCAATTCAGTCTGTGCTTAAAACCAAATTGGGTTAATGAATTTACAAAATTCTCTAGGCTAGCAACCCATTCTTTCAACTCTCTTTCCTTTTGTTTATTGTTTTGTACCCTAGCAATAGGTGCATCCAAATTCATTTTCATTTCTTCAAATTTGTGTGTCCAGGATGAGTGTCCAACATTGATACTTGTTATTTTATACTCCTTAGGTGTTATCTCATGTCTATTTTTATCAGCTACTAGGATAGCTATATGGATTTTTCTATCTCCATCTGCATTCTTCTATATGACATGCTTTGTTTTAGCTCTTTTCCTTGGCTTAGGAGTCTCCACTTCTTGTATAAAATTTTTAAGATTTAGAGGTATTAATTATATTTCCAGTAGGGAAGTCAATTCTCTGATTAACCAATCAAGTGCATCTTCATCATGCTCTACCTTTGTGACATTTCTTTGTTCCTAGCTTCCAATCGATTCAGGAACTTCTTCTCTTACTTCTTCGACTTTATCTGTAATGTCCTATGTAATAAGAACCTCTTCAATAATATTTGGCATAGATTCTAGATTATCGAGATTTGGCACTGTCTCTTCAGTTTCAAGACCTGTATTTTCCTATCTATCCAAGTGTTCAACATCAGTTTCTAGGACGCCATCTTCTTTATATCTTGTTGCATCAAGATTGTCTTCATTTCTAACTTCATCACCTAAAACTTGTGAAAATTCTTCACTCTCAACTTCAACCTGACCTTCCATTGATTTTTCAAAGACTTGCAGTTGTTCATTATCATTTTCACTATTCCCTAGCAAAGGTCGAGAATCAAAGGTATCTTCAATAACCATTTCATCAATAGGATTCTATCATGTAGTCTCCCATGTTTCCATTTCAAGAACATTAGGGTTCCTCGCTTCTAAAGCGAGTGCTCATTGTATGAATTCTTCTTCTTCAAGGTTCATAGGAATTTACCATGTATCTATAATTTCTTCCATCATTGGTTGTACCATGGGCTTTTCTTTAGACTTATTTTCTTTTACTTTCTCCCACATGGTGCCCCACTTATCCATTTGTTCCTTAATCTTGGCCTCATCAGCCTCAAAAACTTCATCCAAAACCATAGGAGTCTTTCCTAATGCCTGTTTTACACTAGCCATTTTAACTAAAGGAGGGGAAGTGAATAATGTTGCAGCTCTTTGAGATGCAGACCTTGTCTGTGCGCTAGTATTTTCTGTCACCCCCACTTCTTCATCAGTAGTAAGCTTGGTCCTTGGTTTTTCTGTGGAAGAAGATGTCACTTTTGGCTTTATTTTTTATTTAACTTTTCCTTACTCAACATCTCTACACTTATCAGTTGGCTCTAGTGAAATTCCCTGGCTTGGAGCCTCAAAGGTTCTCTCTTCAATATGTATGTCAGGAGCTACTTTACCAGCTTTACTTTTCTCCTTAGCAAGTTCCCCATACTCGAACTCATCTTCATCTCTTTGTTTCTTTATTTTGTCTTGTGAGTATGTGGGTTGAATTCCTTTTTCTCTTAAAAATTTACAAAAATTATCTATCCAATGTTGAGTATGTAGTAGGACAGGTTTAGAGAATTCCTCAATTGATGTAATTTCTTCACTTTCATAATCCGGGTCTAGAATAGGTTCAGCGTAGACTTTGTCTTCATTGTAAGCCTTACTCAAAACTTCACCATCATCTTTCTAAGTTTTCAGTTGGACATTAGCATGATAACCAGCTATTTTCTTGGCAATATTCCCTTCAGGGTCATAATACTTTCTTTGGAGTGGTAAGTATTCCAAATTCTAAGTTTTTAGTTCCTCTCCAAACAAGTCAGCTACTCTGATTGCACTATATTTTTAATTCCCTATCACAATAGGAAACCTAAAAGAATCCTTCTTATGAGCCTTGTTGTAAAGAGCTTGGGATGACTTTAATTGTCTTACCAATTCTAGTAACACCATTTTATCTGTAAGGTACCTGGGCAGCATGAAAGGATGTCCATTAAACCCTTATGCTTTGATGTAAGAGAAAGTGGGAAACTAAATGTACCAACCTCCAATCGGTCTAATGAAACTTTGTGCTTCCAAATATAATCTTTTGGCTTTGTCGCCCTCCATTGTTCTGACCAGCTTCATGGAAAACACATCATTAACCCTTCGGTAATGCTCCTTGTTTTCATGGATAGTAATTTGGGGTAAATGAGCATATATTAAACTATTTCCTACTTCTTTGCCTAGAGTACCAATCCTTTATAACCCTTGTTTATTTTCCCTTAAGGCATAGGAATAAATCACATATGATGACATATAGAAACATTTGGTATGTGGAAATTCCTTTATCTATTCGTGCAATCTATCACTAATAAACCTTCCCCAATGCATTTGCACGATATTTTCCCTCAATCTGGATATAATCACAAACATCCATGGTTCAAATTTACTGGCATCTCACAACCCAACTATCCTCCTTAGCATAGTTATGATATCTTGAACATCTTGGTTCAACATAGACCTTAGAGTTGGTTTTGTCTATTTTGTAATCTACTCTTGGCACCATTGTGTGTTCATAATTTCTTTGTTGCGTTCTTTGACACTCTGGTAGGTTTTGGCTTTCGCCTTCATATCAATGTGGTAGATTTGAGTAAATGTAGGAAGCCCAAATGTATATATAATTCCTTTCTCAGAGAGATCTACATAAATTCTTCCCTCTGTCTCAATGACTCTTTTGTTTGGGTCATAGTGGTTTAAACATTCCATATCTAATTTAGGGGCCTTCATTGCTGGTGGAAACCCTCCTGCTAAAAGTAACCCACTTGCTATAATATTCCTCGTACACTGAGAAGCATTCTCTTGTCGTTCCCTTGTGTAGAATTTGACATCAAAATTCCATCCCATATGAGTATCAGTAGCTATTGCACCAATGGGTATAGCTTGTGAATTGCAGTATTTGAATTCATCTTTTGGTTGTGCTATAGAAGTACTCATTTTTGTCGTTGTGTTCTACATTTTCAAATATGTGCCTTGTGTGCGTGTTAGTGTTAAATTTAACCAATTTTCTAACAATTTATAAAACTTTCAATTCACCTTTCACTTAAATTCAAATCAAAATAATCGACATTTCAGTTTTTTAAAGGAAATACCATCTTTTCAAGGCTTTCATGCGTGAAAATGATCAACAGAATTTATGTTATTCAAAACGTACCTAGTTTTGGATGATGATGACAATCTTTTCAAAATGCAACCTTGAAACCCTTGGGTAGCTATGTTATTAGTTTCTCAAAATTTACCTCTTTGTGCACCACAGTGTTAAATTCTTTTGTTCAGTATACTTGTTAGCTCTATTGATTTGCACCCAGGTTGAGATCAAATACAGCCAATCATGAGTAACATGGGAATTTTTCTAGGGTTGTAGGTGACCCTGTAACAGAAAAAGACCTCCAGAAAAGCTGGCTCTTATTGATTTTACCTAAAACTACTTGTCTTTTGAGGGGAAAAAAGGTAAGAAACATGTAATACTGAAAATGAAAACTGAAACTTTGATATTATGATGAATTACCCAAAACTAACTAATGGCATGCAAACTTGATTCTGTTTGACTTTGAGTTAATAGATTAGCAGGAAATCTACACAACTCATCTTTGTATATCATTCACAAAAGTGATTTATGAGAAGGTACTAATACAAAACTCTTAGAAAGAAAGGAATAAATTTCATAACTTAAACCCTTGTATTGATTACACAACTCATAACCTATAAAAATGGATATTCTCTTGCAAGAAAGGTACCTTTCTGAAGAATACAGAAATAGAGGGAAAAATTCAAAATTTCACAAGTATACTGCTCAACTTCAAAGGACATGTACACTAACAAGAAAGCGATGAGAAAATAGACTAAACCAATTATAAATTTCTCAAGGAACTTACAGCTTGCATGAAAGCATGAGTTACAAAATTACACTGAAAACTGAGGATGAACAATCTCCATAACTCTGCCAATTTAGAACTGACTTACAATAATAATCAGAAAATGACTAAATAAGTAAGCTTTGAAAGAAGTCCCATCAAAATAGGAATGGAAACTTCTTTTCCTTGGATGGCCTACAAAAGCCAAAAATATAGCTACCAGATTTGCTCCAAAAAGCTTTCAAGAAGGTTGAAAAGGTCAATTCCATCATAACAAATAAGAAGGCACAACAAACTGATGCCTATATGCTCTCCAAAGCAACAAAAGCTCCTATATTCGTTCCAAGTGTCTCTCAAAAGAAAAAGAAAAACTTCCCTCCCTTTTGGTAAGTCATTAATACAAACACATCCCTAACTTCCTTTGACTTAGCAACAGCAAGAAGTGTTTCCTTACCTTTTGAAAGAAATACTTAAGTGAAAATGACACATAAAAAAAAAACTTAAGTATTCTACAATGAAAATAATGTAAAGGCCTACTCTATAGTCGACATACTTATGAAAACAAAAGGCATCTATCTCCCTTCATATGACTTGGTCAAAACACACAAGTCTCTCCTTCAAGTCAAGAATACTTGAGTGCGCTAAAGTGACAAAGCAAGGTCAAGCTGACCACATCATATTAGTTGATATGTTTGTAAATTAAAATGATTGGCAAAAAATCAACTTCTATCAGCCTTCTAGAAATCTAGGGTTTCAACCCTAAAAATGAATGAAACACATTCAGTTTGTTTTGTCATTTTGTTCATTTGGCTGGAAGAAGCGCCACCATCAAGGTTTCTGGAGAGGATTTGTGGAGAATTTCTAGAGGTTGCAGGGCACCCCTTATTCGTTTATGACAAATATGTGGCTCCCAAATACTTTGTAAGCATTCGATGAAACTATCTAGTTATTTCATTACATTTTCTGAAGAGAACCTGCTTGAGCTTGAGACAATTTACAGAAAAATGAATACATTTCATTGTTTTGTTCTCCTATGTCATATTCATGCAAGTTTTGTACATACCATGCATTTTTCCTCTAAGGATTTCGTACAGTCTGTGAGTAATAAGGGAGATATTAGCCGCTGCCATACATTACCAGCGACTTTCCTGTTAATTTCTTGCCAAAATAGGCCTTTCATGGCCATGGATTTTCATTATCTCTCATCTGATATTTTTTTCTTTTCTTTTGTGATCATTACCATCATAAGAATTCCAAATGCTCGGTCCCCTCTTTTCCTGTAGCTTTCAATGAGATTTTGTGGGTTTTTGAGCTTATTCACGGAAAATAACAGACATCCCTGCGTTTGTCTATGCATTCTTCATGTCCATTTCTTTTGATATTTTGTACCTCTTCAGAAAAAATCAAAAGAAAAATTCCTCTATATGACAGTTCACGACCAGGAAAGCTTCTCAAGATGCAATTTTTAATGATATAAAAGACATGGGTATTTTTGTTGTGTACTTGATATGTATGCAAACATGAGGGTGCATTTTTTTGCAAATACATTGTACATACTTGCACCTTGTATTAGACCCTTACATATACCATAATACTTAGTTCATTTGTTGTTTTGTCTCATGTGTTCTCCATGTTTGTAAATCTAGGGCATATATTTTGTATGCTAGTGTTCATATGGCTCTACCACTATTTGCTTGATTATTGACTATGATGCCAAATACAGATCCTCTGTTGATTTCTATATCCTATCTTTGATAAAAAAAGGTAGTCATTGCATGACTATTATTACTAACTGTCAATGTAATTTCAATGCATCAATGTTTGCCATAAAGATGCACCTATAGGAACATATAACAAAACATGACTTCCTTGCTATCACATCAAAATTTTGTGCCTTACTTTCCATGAGATGGCAACATTCTGTAACTTGTATTACATATCTATCTTTCATATTTATCCAACGGATATGGTGCAGAAGAAACTCTTGTATTTGCTGTGACTTAAACATATGGTGAGCATAGGTAGCTAAGGTGCTCATATGGAGAGTATTTTTTTTGCTTTAAAAGCTTGATATGCCCATGATCATACTTGAATTATTGTTCTCCATCTGTTTTTTTGTACGTTCTTGTTGTGTTTGGAAATCTACAGGCCTGATCTTGATAATTTTGATCATGATGAACTACCTTCATTGTTGCCTATGATCTGTTATATGAATCCTCCTTCATAGGCCTGTCACTTATGCCCCTGCTCCTATTCCAACACATTGTAGCATTGATTTGATGACTCTTAGCTTTTCTAGTTGTGGCTTTCTTATGACTTTCAGGTTGTCCTTCATGAACAGCTAACAGAATAAACATAATTTGCACTATTTTATGTATGCCAAATGACTGAAACCTTTGAATTAACATGTTGTTCTATGATCAGTCATGCATTTTATTGTACATTCCTTATGATGTTTGCTTTCAACAAGAATGATATTTAAACATGTCAGCAATAAACAATGTGAAACATGATGAAAATTAGGCATTTATGTATGCCTGTTTACTACCACTGCATAATCATGTTGATATGATGACTTCAATAATGCATTTCTCTCTTAAATAAGCTCGAATGAGCTCATTATCTGATAACTCAGCTTGTCGGGCTCAACCCTTATGGGAGCCTCATTTGAACCCACATGCTGAATCAAAATGAATAAAACAGAGAAATGACTACACCTATATCTGCACATGAAGCAAACAAATTAGAGAAAACATGAAATATTTTAGGTGTATTTGATCATTCTTTCTCTCTCTTCTCTGAACATGAGTGACTTATAGCTTGTCTGATGCGTGCAAAGGACAGTCTATACATTGGTGGGTGGATGTGTATGTAGGGTTAGAGACTGTCATTGTTTAGAGCTTTGCTCTAACCATTGCAATTTTTTTCAGATGCAGGATAAGGAGACTGGGAGCAACTTGGAGCTGAGGATCGTGCAGGACAACGAACCTAGACCAGTCATCAAGCAATGACTGGTCTTTTCCTCTATATATGCATTCTAATTCTTTCAATCCATTTGTGTATATATTGTACTTTACTTCCATTGGATAAGCTATATCCCACAGCTTGTGTGAGATAGATTTGAAATTTTGAATCAATAAAGACTTTCTTTCAGCAATATTTGTGTAAATCTTTTCAATATTGTATATGTTAAAATAAATATTTGAGCAGCTCCCTTCGGGTTTATTTTTGCATTATGTGTGCGCCGACCTATGCATCGCCGACTTTACTCGGCTTTCTATCAAATTTTTTGATTTGCCACTTTACGCAGCGACTCTTCACACCTTCAGGTATCGGCTTTCCTTTCGGTTCCTGAGAAGCTCCGCTCGGCTCCCACATGTCATAGTTATGGGCTGCTTTTGTTGCTTGCTTCCTTGAGGCCTCGTCGGGCTACGAAATCCTTCTGCGAAGTATTTCATTCTTAAAAGGTGTTAGCGGACCCCACATTCTGCCAGGTGGCAACCATTCGCAAATCTTTCAACATAGTGAGGAAATAAGTAGTTGCGGGCAGCAAAATGTTGCCACGTGTCTTTCACGCCCAGCCGATAGAGCGTTCCCTCCGCTGTGATAAGGATCTCAGCCCATTTGACGTGTGTTGCATTTTCGCAAATCCTCGGCAGCGATGGGAGAAGGTTTCATGCGGGCAGCGAAAGGCTGCCGCATGCCTAAATGTTGATCTGTTATGCGAGCTATGGGCCGGATGAACTAAATAACGCTATTGGATGCTACTAGTCATGATCATTTGCGGCAATGGATGACATTTGTCTACTCGAGCCTTGCTGGGACCACCGCCATCATTACAAGGAATGCACCTATACCTAGGGTGACTGGATGTTGTGTTCCAGCTCGATGTTGTTGTAACGGCCTTGGGAATCTTATGATTCAGGTATCATTGCAAAGGATTGCGAGATCTTTTCTGTTGTTGTTCTCCAAAGCGGTGGGAGGTTTTCTCCTACTATATATACTCTCTCTATTGATGAGAGATGGTCCGAAATTTGGAAAAAAGACGTTGGTTTTAGCAAAAGACACCAGGCCTCTATTACTGTTTTATTTAAATTGCAAAACTTTCAGACTGTGCCAATTGTTCGGCCTCTCTATTTTTTATGCTTTGATTAAACTGTGAACTGTGCTCTATATTGTATTAACATTTCATATTGAAGAACTTCTATATATGTTGGATACAAATTTGCTTATCTAAATCATGTCTAATGACTCTTCTTAGTAGTGAGAATGTATGCAACATTATTTTATAAATGAATTGCCTATGCTATAACCTTAAGTCTCTGACATTTTGGAATGCAACAACACCATTCAGGCCCCTAAATCTATGATTTATCGTGCCCATCAGCAAATCTTGGCGCATCGCCTTAGGATAGACTTTGCCTTATTATATCTGCTTCCTTTTCCCTTTCCAAAACCCATTACAGAAGAAGCCAGCTTCTTTAAAAATTCGGAGGTCACTCAGTTTAGCGCAAAAGGTCCCCCTTAAACTGAGTTTTCCATAAGACACTGTTACCTAGTCAATTTTTGGCGTCAACAGTTTGTTCTTTTTCTGGCACTCTCGGTGGGACAGCACTTAATGAAATTGCATTGTAGAGGGGTGTATGAGCCATCGGCTTGTAACTAGATCCCAGACTACAAGTAACCCAGGTTTACTAGTACCTCCGCTAGGGACAGTCCAGGCCGCAAATCAGCTAGTAACCGTTCCATTCCCACCACCCTTTCCTCTCACCATGTTGCCGGCCATAAATAGAAACTACGTAGCATGGGATGCTGGAAGTCCCCTGGTAGCCCCAGTAGTGCCCACTGTTTGGGGCGCTATCCCGATTTCGGCCATGAAAGCTATCCCCAAATTTTTCGGAGACAACTCAAAAATGCCAGCAGAACATTTGCAAGATGTAGCGGATGTTTGTCTGGTACACGGTATTGCTGTGCAAAATATAGCCCTGAGGCTCCTTGCCGCGTCTTTTAAAGGCAAGGCTCTGGATTGGTACTGAACGCTAACTCCTAATTCAATTCGCACCTGGGATGAGCTCAGAGATCCATTCTATGAAAGGTTCTCAAATGATGGAGATCGTTCTTCATTATATTATCAGCTATCCATCATAAAACGAGCCCCCTAGGAGGCTCTAACGGACTTCAATGCCCAATTTCATGCAAATTGGTAGAGGAACCCTGTGACTATCTGCCCGACTCCAGAGTTGGCATTTATATTTTATCTGAAGTCCATTAATACCGACATTTCTGTGATGATCAAGTCTTTGGGAGGGGCCACTCTACCAAATGCTTATGGTACCACTATCAAAGCTGAGAATCATTTGATAGATTGCGGAAAATTGCCTCCTCGACCTATTATGTCGATATTTCCTAAAATATTAACCTCTACACAAGAGGCCGCATCGACTAGTGCGTCAACAACTGCCTAGTCAATGTACTCATATGCGGCCGCTCCTGAAAACTTGGCTTCTACATCAGGTTCTTCCAAGGATGAAATAAGCGACCTCGAGGAGATGTTGCGAACTATGGAAAATGACATAACAACTCTCAAGAAGAACCAAGCAATGCCCCCACGGCCTACATATCAAAACTATCAAGGTGGGCGGTCTTCTTATAAACAAAATCAATATCAGGGTGTGCCTCGCACTAATCCACCAGCGCGGACTACAAACCAAATGGTGACGGTGCCTACTCCGCTGACAAGTGTGTCGCCAAGCTCGAGTAGGGAATTAACCACAAGACAAAACAATCTTATTGATGATATCAATCCATGGTGTTTCCCCTGCAGTGATGCGCATAAGCCCCGGAACTATCCGCACAACAACCTACAACAGAAAGTGGCGAAGCAACGCAGTCAAAGCACTATAACAGAAAATGGAGGTTACATATATGCCTCACCAATGGAGAGTGCAGTCCTTACCATGCAAATGCAAGGAATGTCTTTAGAAAAAGAGTCTGATATTGCTCCTGATCATGCATTCTTCTCCTGGATGGAGGAAGAAGAAACGTTGTTTGCCAATGACGCATTCATATCTGAAACACCGCAAGTACAGTCTGATTACAACACATGCTCAAAGAGGAGATTCACTGGTGAGCTTGTTGTTTCACATCTAGACAGCCTGTAACACAAGGGTGTGTCCGATCAAATTCCCGGCGCTTCGACCGTCCCTTCACCTTCTCAACCGCAGAAGGAATTATTATAGCAAGAACCAAGGAGCAGAAATCTCTGAGTTTGCCACCTTTTAATGTGGTAGAGCAATTGAAGAAATCATCCGCTAATGTGTCTTTGTGGGACATTCTAGCTATCTCGAAATAGAAGACTATATTACAGAAGGCGCTTCAGGAAGAGATAAACTCAGCACCAACAGAGCCGTCTGCTAGTACAAAGGTTGTTTATCAAATACCACCAGCTAAGGTTCTTACAGACAAGGCGAAGGAATCCCCTGCCGAAGATAAAAGTAGGTTGAAACCTCAATCCTTCTTCTTGACTCTCATTGTAGGAAAGAAGCTATTACAAAACGTTATGATTGATTCTGGGGCTAGTACAATGGTTATGCCTAAACAGATAGCCGAAGCTTTGGGACTCACCTAAAAACCTATGAAAAGAGGAGTTATGCAGCTTGATGGAAACAAAGTTTAAACCATAGGTGTCATCAAAGTGCTTCCGTTAACTCTATTTTCCTGCCCTAGTATCACGGTCCTGCAAGATACGGTGATCATAGATGTTCCTCCTATGTTTGGTCTATGTCTATCCTAAGAATTTACTTCAAAGGTGGACGGATACCTATCCTTGGATTGGTCACATCTGATACTTAGGACCAAACATGGCGCAAAAATGAAGATAGAATCGGAGGCTCTACATTCTGAACATGTGGCAGATGAGGCCTTGATCAATTTTGAAGCGGCACATACCTCTATCACCAAGCAAGAAATGTAGTGTTGATTTGCTAGAAGAAGAGAAGGTAAGCAGAGATCGGAATGATAAAGAGGATGCTCTATTGAGCGAACACATAAACAATGACCCTTTCAAAAATTATCATGCTACAGGATTGGGCACATATGTAATTTATGACGAAGACCAGGTGCTTCCGAAGGTCACCAAAGAGTCCGACGGTAACCAAGCAAATGAGCTATGGACATTGTACTTTGACGGAGGAAGAAGCAAAGTAGGTGTTGGAGCAGGGATATACCTAATATCCCCACAGAATGAAAAATTGTTGAGGTATTTCTGCTTTCACTTCGCCTGTTCAAACAATGAGGCTGAATATGAAGGGTTAGTCCAAGGCCTAAGCCTTGCAGAATGAATGGGCATTAAGCAATTGATTGTGTTCGAAGATTCTGAACTGGTAGTTAACCAGGTCCGAGGAATTTCTGCAGCAAAGAATGTTCGCATGAGATCCTATCAACATCGAGTCTGGGACCTGATTGAGGGTTTCGAAGCTTTCAACATCCAGACCATTCCCCGAAGGTAGAATAGCGATGCAGATCGCATGGCTATGATTGGTGCTCAATTTGATCCTGTCTCTGACTTGCTTCAGAATGAACATTCAGTACAGGTATTAATCTGACTAGCAATCCTCGACAATGATCAGAGTTGGAAAGTCTTTGAAAGCGATGAACATATCACCTCATTTATCCAGCACTCAGGGGAATTTGTTGATCAGCTTCAACCAAAGATCGCTGAGGCTTATGGAGCACAAATTATGCAGCTCAAATCTAATATGCTTCCGAAAGGATTGGTTACTCTCGAAAACTTTTTCAATTATAATGATGTTAGAAATGATAAGCGTAAGTTCGTGGCGGACAAAAGTGATTATGAGGACCTTCGGGTCTCCGATGGTAAGAATCTCTAAGTCAGAAAAAATGTCCCACACCATGATAAGGAAAGGCTTATTAGTTTCTGTGAAAAATATGGAGTAGTGGCCTGGTCCTACGATGATCTAGAGGGTTACGATCCCAGCATCATTCAGCACACTATTGAGCTAACAGAAGGTGCGAAACCAGTCTGATAGAAACAGAGGTTAGTTAACCCTAAAATTAAGGCCCTGATGGCACAGGAGCTAACCAAGCTCATTGAGTCACGCATTGTCTTCCTAATCAAACATAGTACTTGGATATCGAATCTGGTCCTAGTTCGAAAGAAGAATGGGGATATCCGCTTATGTGTGGACTTCCAAGACCTGAACAGAGTATCTCTGAAAGACCACTATCCGTTGCCCTCTATGGAGTCTATCCTACAAACTGTGGTAGGATCAGAAATGTTCTCTCTGTTGGATGGTTTCTCCGGCTATAATCAGATTCATGTTAAAGAAGAGGATCAGCACAAGACTATGTTCACCATGAAGTGGGGAACATTTGCATATGCTAAAATGCCTTTTGGTTTATCCAATGCAGGGGAAATTTTCCAGTGGGCGATGGACATCGCATTCAGCGAACTAATCAATAAGTTTATTTTAATCTATTTGGATGACCTTATTGTGTTTTCTAAATCTAAAGATGATCATTTTGATCATTTGGAATTAGTTTTTCAAAAGTGCCAGGAGTTCGGGGTTTCCATGAATCCAAAGAAATGTGTATTCGGAGTGCCGCAGGGTAAGCTATTGGGGCATGTTGTGTCTAGAGGTGGTGTTTCAATTGACCCCAAATGAGTAAAGGCTATCAAAGAAATTCCCCTTCCGGTAAATAAGAAAGGTGTCCAGTCTTTCCTGGGCAAAGTAAATTTCATCAGCAAGTTTATTTCCGATTTCGCGGGAATGATTAGGCCGATCACCCTAATGCTGAAGAAAGATCAAACACTCAAGTGGACAACGGAAGCTCGAGAGGCTTTTGAAAGGATCAAGGAAGTGATTTCCACAGCCCCGGTACTAGTTAATCCAGATCAATCCAAAGATTTTATAATGTATACTTTCAGTAGCAAGTCCAGTATCGCTACTGTTCTAACCCAAAAGGATAATGAAGGAAAGGGGGAACATCCAGTGGCGTTTCATTCCCGGACCCTAAAGGAATATGAGGCGAATTATAACTTCGTCGAAAGGTAGGCCTTTGCAATAATAAAGGGACTTAAAAAAATTTGCCATCTAATTTCCTGCAACAAAGTTCTAGTATATGTCGAACATTCCAGTGTGCATGAATACATCATGGAAGGGGAGATCACAGAAAAAAGGGCTAATTGGATCACCAAGATCCTTGAATATGACATCAAAGTCAAGCCTACTAAAACTATTAAAGGGAGAGGACTGTGTGAGTATATGGCACAGAACGAGGAGGTACCCGCCGAGGAGGAACAACCAGAGCTCGTCTTGATAAATGAATCAGGATCGGAAGGCGATTGGCTGACTGATAGAATGAGCTTCATGCAAATTGAAAAGTATCCGCCAGGCCTCTCATCCCAAAAAAGAAGGTATTACCAGCTTCAAAATTACGGATATACGCTGATAGAAGGAGTCCTTTTCAAAAGGAATTTCAATGGTGTTCTCTTGCGATGCGTTACTTCGGAGCAAGCGAAGAGGATCCTCGACACATTCCACAATAGCGCTCCAGGTGGGCACTTCTCTGCCAAACCACCGCATTTAAAATCATGCATGCTGGCTATTATTGGCCTACACTTTTCAGTGACTCCCACTCTTTAGTGAGAGTTTGTAAAAAATGTCAGTTCTTCGCCGACAGAAGGAAGAATTCTGCAATGCCCCTCAGACCTATAGTGGCGGACGAACCATTTGCACAATGGGGCCTAGACTTCATCGAAATGATCAACCCAGCCTCTAGCACTGGACATAAGTAGATTCTAACTGCTACGGATTACTTCACCAGGTGGACGGAGGCTGTTCCCCTTAAAGGCGCAACAAAGACAGAGATTGTAGATTTTCTCGAGGAATTGGTGACAAGGTTCGGCCCTCCGAAAACTATCATTTCAGATAACGCCAGAGCATTCCTAGGTGCAAATGTATGTCACTTTGCATTAAAGAATGGCATATTCCTTAAAACATCATCAAACTATTACCCACAGGGAAATGGTCTAGCAGAGTCGACGAACAAAAGTTTAGTCCGACTTCTTAAAAGGATTGGCTTAGAACACCAGAGGGAATGGCATAAAAACCTCTGAACAACGCTATGGGAAAACCGCATAACTCCTCAGCAAGTCCTTAAGACTTCGCCTTATGAGTTGGTATACGAGAAAGAAGCACTGTTACCTATCTCCAAGGAGATTTCGGCAATACAATTGTTGAAATCTCTTGAGATAGAACAAAATGAAGCCATGGAGGTTCAGCTCGCCGAACTGTTGGAAGTACAAGAAAAAAGGGAGAATTCCCTAATAGCAATTACAAACCATCAACAAGTGGTCAAACGATGGTTTGACAAGAAGGCTTCTGACCAGGGTCTAAAATGTGGAGACTTAGTGCTAAAGTATGATAGCAGGGCTGCAAAGTTAGGTCAGCACAGTAAATTTGACAGCCTATGGGAGGGTCCCTTTAAAGTGATTCGGTGCAAATAACACAACGCTTTTGAGCTGGAAAATATGGAACAGGAACCATTGGGAATCCCGATCAATGGGATTCATATTAAGCTATTCCATTAGGCGTTAAGCTCTACTTTGTATATATGTAAATATCGCTTTTATTTTTGTTTCCATTTCTTTGGCTGATCTTTTTCTAATCAGTTGTTGTTCTGCAAAATTAACTCATTATTATTGGCAGGTGAAACACTAGAGTTCCTTTACATAAAACACACCCATGTGTGGAGAAATAGCATATGAAAGTTGCAAACCCAAAAAACTTAAATAAAGAACTAAAAGAAAGAACATGAGTTTTCTTTAAAACGATGGATATCTATTTATATATGTTCTTTTCATTACAAAAATGGCTGGGGAGCCGTTTTTCAAAATTTACAGGTATATTGAGCTATTATATATATAATAGCCTTCTTCAGGCTTATATAGCAGGCAAGGTGGTACATTTTGAGCAACAGGCAAAGTGGTGGTTTATCCGAAGGCATGGCTGGCGGCAATTGACGCATTCACTGCAGCGTCCACTTCTTCCTCGTCCACGGGTTCCTCGGCAGCACTAGTAGCATCATTGGGCACGACCGCCATTGGCGGGGGGAACACCAGGTTCCTGAAGTCAGTATACTAGTCTACGTCGTAGAAAGGTATCATGTTGTAGCTATGAAATAGGAAGTGTAGGGCCTGAGTAACCCTCTATTGGTGCTGGTCACAGGTCTGCAGGCAGAATCCACTGAGGAATGGCAGCCAAATGACGACAGCTTCTTCCTCAATGAAGCGATGTAGGTCACTGGCTGACGGCAGACCTACCCCATAGGCAGCATGCGCAACGACCTCACCGAGACCATTTAGGTATTTTTTCGTGAAGATTTCTTTAACCAGCTTCAAGATAAGTGGTCGGGAATGCAAATGTACAGCATGGACGCTACAAAGTGGGAGCATACATCGGTATTCACCCAATACTTATCCTCATATTCTATGCAATCTTTGCCTAAAACCCACTTTATGACTACCAAAACCATAGAATGCTTGTTCTTTGTCATCCTTTTCAGTCTCCTAGTTGAAATCTCCCCTAGGAATGTCGTATGTGACTTATACGAGGTCAGGCGAATTGGGGTATCCATTGCTCTGACACTATCCCTAGGCTTCTAAGCTAATGCCGAATCTGTTTACCACCTAACCTATGAAAAGACTTGCTTAAGGCTCTACTACTGGCCTATCACTTCTTAAAAGCTAAGTATAAATTGCTCACTACTTACTGGCCTATTTATAGAAAAATTGACAAGACTCATGCTAATCCACTTCTAAAAAATGTGATGTTATGCTAGTTGCTATCTCGAAAGGCGAGTCTGCATTTGCTCACATTTTCGAGCCAGTTACATCCATGATAGCACGACTTGATGTGTGCTTAATTAAATGAAGCTGATTAATTAGCTTTAAAAAGGTGGCGCTTGTTGGTGGAGAGACGTATGGCCGTAGGCTATTATGTCATCTCTCAAGCGCATCCCAGAGCCCAAGGCAATATTCATATCTTTCTAGGCAGTGATCATTTGCTTGGCGTAATCATTTCAGGTGGGATATTAATTGCCAGTGCATACTAACGCAGGGTTGGCAAGCCAGTTGTCGGCTCAAGTTCCAAGGAGATCAGGACGTATCACATGATCACCCAAATGCAATAATGATCTCCGGTCGCCTCAAAATAGTAATCAGTTCATTTTGCACAATTTGCAAGATTAACGGTACATGCCGAATTAAATGCAAAAGGCTTTCTTTCACCTACCACCTTGGGAAAGGTTGCTATTATTGCATGAAAGGGCTTAATATTTCAAAGTCTTTTTACAAACACCTAGGATAAGTGCATAGTTGTTTTCTGTCTATCTATCTAGAGCCGAGCATAGTCGTAGCCAACCAGGAACTTGTAGGAATCTTCAGAGAAGGAGAATGTCAGAATCTTTAGCTCAGCCAATGCAGGAGGAAATTAGCCAGGAACTATTCACAGCTATTCGTTCTTCATTAGAGGTATATGTCTATGAGGATGTGGCGTACGCTACATCTAGTATACCCCGAAGGACAAGGAGAGCTCACACAGAAGAGCTGGACAGACCCAAGAAATGGAGAAACCAGAAAAAAGTTGAGGAAAAATGGGACAATATCTACGACCCGAAGCTCGCAAAAAACCCTAAGTCCCTCAGAGAAGCAGCTTGTGCGAGGTTATCAGCACCAAAGGTAGACCAATCTATGGCACAGAGGGTTTGGTACAGTGGTCTCCCTCAATACATGGTCCCACTGGTGCACTATTGCCTAGAGATTGTTGATGTTGCTATCCACTGTTATAATTCGGATACCCACTACATCAAAGGTCGTAACCTAAGAGTGCATATCTCTGCAGAGGCCATCTGGCACATGTTATGTATCCCAGACCCAAGTAAGAGAAAGGAGAATATGAAGCCTTTTTTCCCAAGCAAAGGAGAGAAAATATGGAGGAAGATGAAAACTAGCTCAGAGTTCTTGGTAGAGGAGACTGGTAAGAAAGGCACCTCAGCCACTAAAACGCCAAGTATTTTATTGTCGCGTGGCGCATTCCGCGACGATCTCCAGGACGCCATGTCTATGCTAGCCTTCGTATGTAGCCAAGACTCTGATGAGAAGATAGAAGCCTTTCAACTGGGACCGGCAATGCAATTTCACAAGCAACATGAACTCTTCTGGTATGACTGTTGAATTTATAATTGAAGAAATGAAAAAACAAATTGAGGATTATCAAGCGAAGAAAAATTTTAGGTTTGTTTCCTTCTTGGTCCACATGTTTCTGCATCAGAACCCGGATTTCTTTGCCCGATTTTTTCTGCTATCAATTTTTGATGAGCAAAATAAAAGAAAGCCAGTGTCCGTATGGACGCCATTCCTTTCCGCATCATACAATTATTATGCATTTGCGGACTATTTTATAGCCTTGGTCTTGAATGATTTGATCGGAGAGGGCGATATTATCCAGCTTGATAAGGAGCAGACCGGATTTATGCAGAGCTTCACCCCTGCTTGTGACTGGTTCTTGGGCAAGGATTTTACTATCCTCTGAATGCGGGGCTTTATTGATAAACCTTTCCTGCTCCCAGCTTGTGTCACGGATAGAGTGCTCATGCTGGAAATGTTCCGACAGGTGTGTATCATTGATTTTACTTTCTGCAGCAGCAGAAAGGTCAAGAAGAAGGGATTTTTCACTTGTCCGAAGAATTTCAAGTCGGTAACTCTACTGAAAAAATAATCGGACCAGTTGCTAAAGGACAAGCTGGCACATCTAGGCTTGGTACTGGTAAATGATAAGTGGGAATACAACCCTTTCAACAACTTGCCGAAGCCACATATGAGAGTTACCCATGTTTCTCGACCATACTAAGAGAAGCGGCATAACTCGCGAACGGACAAGGATGAGGATTTTGTTGAATTAGCACAAATCCCTACGTCAGACACTAGGGGCCCATGGTACAAATTCTACTTTCCTATGGCGATGGCCCAGGATAATGTCCCTATGGAGCGCGGCATGTACAACAGGTTAAAGAAGGATGAAGAATGGAGCGAGGAGAAAATAAAGGCTTTCTGGAAATATCGCCAGGAAATTGCACAATTAGATGCTCCTTACAATCAACTAAAGGATGATCAGGAATTTGAAAAGTGGTGGAATGAAGGCCATCCTAGCCCGAGCTCTAGTATTAATGAGAGCGAGGAGGGGGAGGAATCTGAAGAATAGGAAGAGGAAGCAGCGACATCGGCTTCCTCTACGCAAAAAGAGGTCTCCGGACAGCCCGCCTATGTGGCCACGAACGTACGTTTTAATATATCAAGGGGCTCGCATACACGCACTTGGGCTACTAAACCAGTCAGGCTATCACTTCAGGAAAAGGAGATGACTGCCGAAACTAGGGAGGCTCCACCCGCGAAACGGCAGCGCACGCAGAATATTATCGGGGAGGGTTCACAAGAACCCGCCGGAGGAGGACCCGCTGCTAGCTAGGTACTTGAGGCTGAAGAGGAGTCGCCAACGATTCTGGAACCACCGTCGACCAGTCAACAGGTATATTTCGCTCCTTCTCTTGCATCTCATTCCTTCGTATTTGCCCCTGCTTCACTGGCGAATCCTACCATAAGTCTGAGCCCTCTACCTTCTGCTTTTGGTCCAACTTATTCGGTTGGATTCACCCAGTTTTCGCAGGCCCACCCGCTTGTAATTACTGATCCGAGTATGCTCACGCCTACTGCTACTGCTCAGACTTTCCTTGCCTCGCTTTCGGAAGGCGTTCCCCCTGTCGGTGCCCATTCTTTTTTCGCTATGCTTACAGATCCTCTTCCATTGCAACAAGCTGACACCCCGTTAGCAACTCCCCTTTCCCGACCAATGAGCATTACGGCTGATTCCCCGATTCAGCCACTACAAATGCCTAGCCCTGCTAATAGTTCTCAAACTAAACTATGGAACGTGCCGCACTTCTCTCTGCAAACAGTCACTCTCCAAAAGAAGTAAATTCTTGCGCCTATGAAGGTTACCTACCCCTATGCCCTGTTTTTCGGTGCTCCTTTCACAGGTGGGCTAGTTTCATCACCAGTCGAATTCATAGCACAGATAGATTGCGGAAAGGAGGCACGCGTGAATAGGATGAGGAAATGCAAGGTGAAGAATGACAACGTTTCTGTCGAGCCAAGAGTACAAGCTCTGTATGATGAGGCCCGACAAGAATTGAAGTTCGCAACCATGTATCCAAGGGTAAGCAAGCCTCAGGGAGAAATGCAACCAGAAGACTATGAAATATATGTGGTCAAACTAGACATGAAGGTACCCCGACCACAGGATAAGGTTGAAATCATGGAGGAAACGCAACGGGTAGTCACTTCTGACTTCCTCAAAACCGGTCACCAGCTAAAGAAGAAAGATGAGCAGCTCAAGGCCGCCAGGGAAAGGGTGAGTTTTCTAGAAAGGAAGGAGAAATCCTTAGAGGCATATATCACCCGCATGACTGAAAGGGCGCTGACAGCGGAGGATGAAAGGAACAAGCTTCAAGGAGAAATTGCGAAGACCCAGGTTGCGGACCCAGGCATAATAAAAAAGCTACAAAGCAAGAACCAGGAAGTGCGGCAAAAGCTACAGCTAAAAGATGAAGAGCTTGAGCACCTCTGTCTTGAGTATAGTCAGGGGATGACACAAAAGGGTGAGGAGTTGGAACGCCGACAAGCTCAATATGAGCAAAGAATACAAGAGAAAGAGGCTGAATTTAAAGGCCTAAAGGCTCAACTAGAGGAAGAGCTCTGAGAGGCAAAGGCCTCTCTAGAGGAGAAATCAGCAAATCACTCCCGAGCTGAGCAGAACTGGAATAAAGAAATGAGCAACTATGTGGAACAGCTGGCGTCCGAGAAAAGGAAAAAGGTAGAATTAGCTGAGGCCCTTATTTCAAGAGACGCGGAGATTACTTCGCTTAAAGCCTGTCTGTTGCCTTCCCCTGCACAAACTGATATCATTCCGCTAGTTAGGAAATTATACATTTCTCACTGGAAGAAAATCAAAACCTTTTGCCTAACACTGCAGTCTACTCTCTGATTTATCGACAAGGCATCAAGGCTCAATCAAGAGGCTCACGATACAATTGAGCAGTTCCCATAATTCATCCTAGAGAAGGTTCCCGAGGTGAAAGACTTGCTCAACAAGCTATACTCTGTCCCTGATGAAATCCTTGCCGGAGCGGGTATTGAAGATTGAGACGCTGCTGCTCAAATGGAAAACAAATTCATTCATTGCCACTCCGCTTTCCAGCACACTAAGGCAGCCGCAACTTTTCTAAGTAAGACACTAGATGGCATACGGGGAAGTTTCTCCGACTTAGGTAGGATGGGGTTGCCGTCCCCGTTCCTCGAGGATGGCTCTATTGCCACGACTGCATAGATTGCAGAAATTATTAAGGAGAAGCAAAATGACCTGGAGGCTTTCAGGGAGTTCAGCCATTCCCCAACGACAGCCGACATTGAGGCAGTCATTCATCCGCTCTCACAGTTGCTATTTCATATACAAGCAGATGTCGGTTTACCTGATGTGCTACCTCACAAAGAAGCTATTGATTTACGTGGAGCACAGGATAATTTGTGCAACATAATGAAGTCATCTAAAGCTGAATGGTCGCCTTTGCAGTCGGCCCTTTCCAATCTCTGACTTCACTAGCCCTATGGATAAGGCTCTGGTCTCCAAAACCAGAGAAATTTTGGGTTCTCCGTTCCTTTGCTGAAATGCCCCTGATAGTCGCTAAAAGCTGTTAAAATAAATATTTGAGCAGCTCCCTTCGAATTTATTTTTGCATTATGTGTGCACCAACCTATGCATCACCGAGTTTACTCGGCTTTCTATCAAGTTTTTTGATTTGCCACTTTACGCAATGACTCTTCGCACCTTCGAGTATAAATTTTCCTTTTGGTCCCTGAGAAGCTCCGCTGGGCTCCCACGTGTCACGGTTACGGGCTACTTTTGTTGCTTGCTTCCTCGAGGCCTCGTCAGGCTGTGAAATGCTTCCACGAAGTATTTCATTCTTAAAAGATGTTGGCGGGCCCCACATTTTTCCAAGTGGCAATCGTTCGCAAATCTTTCAACGCAGTGATGAAATAAGCAGTCGCGGGCAACGAAATGCTGCCATGTGTCTTTCATGTCTGGCCGATGGAGTGTTCCCTCCACTATGATAAGGATCTCAGCCCATTTGACACGTGTTGTATTTTCGCAAATCCTCAGCAACGATGGGAGAAGGTTTCATGCGGGCAGCGAAAGGCTGCCACGTGCCTAAATGCTGATCTATTATGCAGGCTATGGGCCGGATGAACTAAATAACGCTATTGGTTGCTGCTAGTTCATTCGCGGTGATGGATGACATTTGTCTGCTCGAGCCTTGTTGGGACCACCGCCATCATTACAAGGAATGCACCTATACCTAGGGTGACTAGATGCTGTGTTCCAGCTTGATGTTGTTGTAACGGCCTTGGGAATCTTCTGATTCATGTATCATTGCAAAGGATTGTGAGATCTTTTCTGTTGCTGTTCTCCAAAACGGTGGGAGGTTTTCTCCTGCTATATATACTCTCTTTGTTGATGAGAGATGGTCTAGAATTTGGAAAAAAGACGTTGCTTTTAGCAAAAGACGTCAGGCCTCTATTACTGTTTTATTTAAATTGCAAAACTTTCAGACTGTGCCAATTGTTCGGCCTCTCTATTTTTTATGTTTTGATTAAACTGTGAACTGTGCTCTATACTGTATTAAAATTTCATATTGAAGAACTTCTATATATGTTGGATACAAATTTGCTCATCTAAATCATGTCTAATGACTCTTCTTAGTAGTGAGAATGTATGCAACATTATTTTATAAATGAATTTCCTATGCTATAACCTTAAGTCTCTGACGTTTTGGAATGCAACAACACCATTTAGGCCCCTAAATATATGATTTATCGTGCCCATCAACAGATCTTGGCGCATCACCTTAGGATAGACTTTTCCTTATTATATCCGCTTCCTTTTCCCTTTCCAAAACCCATTACAAAAGAAGTCGGCTTCTTAAAAAATCTGGAGATCACTCAGTTTAGCACAAAAGGTCCCCCTTAAACTGAGTTTCCCATAAGACACTATTACCTAGTCAATTTTTGGCATCAACAGTATACATCTGTATAAATGCAACAATCTATTACTGAAAATAAAAGCTTCTTGATTCTTATGTTTATACACCTAAATGCAATATAGGGAAGGCTAATATGAAATACACCTCATTTTCAGTTTACAAACACCTAAACTCACTCATTTTAACCAGAAATAAAAAATGAGTAACATTACTTTGCAAATTTGCAGAATGATGCGAAGTAGAGTGTTGTGAAAGCAACTACATGCTTGAGGTAATTCCAAGTACATGAGTAGTTCGCACCTTCATTAATTACCTGTTACAATGTATTAATTTCTCGAATAAAGGTGTAATCATGATGAATTAGGGTTTAAATTACGAATGCCTAGGTTTATGTGCGGGCTTGCTACTAGAAGAAAAGACGGTGTAGAAAGCTTACGTGGCACTCTTCTGTCACTTTGATTTTTGCAAGGAAAAATCCTTTAAGATACGTGATCATTTACGATCACCAGGATTGAAAACATCTAGTATCAAACCTTGGAAAGATTACCAGGGACTGGGGAACTTACCTTCAAGCTTCAAAAAGAACCAAAAATAAAGAGAGAAATTGGGAACCGGTTTCGAGAGAAATCAAGAGTGATTCAAACATTTAATAACAAAATCTCCAGTTTCTAATTCTTGAATAAAGAAAATTAAAAACAAGTACCGGACTCCGATATAGAAGAGCAAGATCACCGAGATTGCCAACATCTAGGTGATGACTTACCAATCAGGACTAGGACCAATTGAAGATACAACATCTTTGATGCAACTGCAATAACTCTAGGATTCCAATTTCTGATAGACTAATAAAACTTTATGCAAAGACCGTGATACTGAATCAGGGAAAGAACAAGGACTTAAGCAAAGACCAAGTAAAATGAAAAATGAAGCCCTTATTTTACCAACCCCCAGAACAACACCAAAGCAAGCGAAAGAAAGGAAAAAAAAAGGGGTCCACATTTTTCCAAAGGGGAAAAATGGGGTGTGTTGTGAGACCACACAATAGTACCCAAAAGCAAGTGGAAAGTCATTAGTATGGACTTTGTGCAAGGATTACCCATGTCAAGGAATAAGCACAATGCCATTCTAGTGGTAGTGGACAAACTTACAAAGGTAGTGCATTTAATACCTGGGAATTTAACAGATGGAGCTCCTATCATAGCTCACAAATTCATTTAGGAAGTGTTTAGGTAGCATGGTATTCCTGAGAAAATTATCTCAGATAGGGATGCATGTGTAACTTCTAGGTTTTGGTAAACCTTATTTTCTGCACTTGGAACTCAGCTAAATATAAGTTCAACGTATCATCTGAAAATGGATGGTCAAACGAAAAGGGTAAACCAAGTATTAGAGGACCTACTAAGGATGTTTTGCATGGATCAACAAGTGGGGAGATTATTTTCCCTTGGTGGAATTTTCTTACAATAATTCTTACCATTTTGCAATTAAGATGTCTCCTTTCAAAGCATTGTATGGACAAAAGTGTCAAACACCTATAAGTTGGGATAAACTTGAGGATAAAGTGAGTCTTGGGCTTGAAATGTTGTCAAAAATTGAGGAACAAGTTACAGTTATTAAGCAAAGGCTAGCTGAAGCAAATGATAGGCAGAGAAGATATGCTAATTCTAAAAAGGTACCTAGGAACTTTGTTGTAGGTGAGAAAGAGTTGTTAAGGGTAAAGCCTCAAAAAAGTGCTATCAAGTTTGGAAATTCATCCAAACTAGCATCACGCTATGTAGGTCCTTTTGAGGTCCTAGAGGAAGTAAATCATGTTACTTATTGAATTGCATTGCCACTAGCTCTTGCTCAAATGTATAACGTTTTTCATGTCTCATACCAAAAGAAGTATATACAAGGTGATAATCATGTAATTGACTGTAATGCTTTACAGGTATATGACTCTGGAGTGGTAACCATCAATCCTCTCAGAGTGCTCAGAACATGTAATCTTTGCTTGTGTAATAGAGAAGTTCTGCAATGCAAAGTCCAATGGGACCAATATGTAGAAGATTCTGCTACTTGGGAGGACTATGTAGAAATTGAGAAAAAGTTTCCACATGTCTTACATGCTTTTGTTAATGCTTGAAACCAATGATTGTGTTCGTTTTGATTTTTTTTTTTTGCTACATAAAATCATCGGGGACGATAATTCACAAGGGTGGGTATGTTACACCCCATTGTGCGTTTAGCTATTCACTATATTACTGTGATTGGTTAAAATACAAAATATATATGAATGTGTTTGAAATTTTGATTAGAAATTGTATACTTTGCTGATTGTATCATTTGGAAAGAAACAAATGAATGTTAACTTGGTTAATGTAATATTAAAATGAATATGTGGAAATGGTGTTTATTGAATTTGATATTTCAAATGATGAATTATATGATGGTATTGTGAACATCTAACTACTATTGTGAATGTGTTGAGTTGGATGCAGATGCAGGGATCAAGCCTTCAAAAGGAGGGGAAGTATCACTCAAGAGAGGGATTTGGTTTGGAAACCCTTAACATAGCCTAAATTGAACTCTCACACACTCACATATAGATTGGTTAATTCTAGTCGTTATTTCAGATATTGGTAAGTCAATCCATAACATTGTTTTTTCATGTGTTAGATAGGTTGTGATCTAGTTTGAGAGTGTTTTGTTAGAATTGGTGTTGAGTGCTTGGTTTGTGAAAACTCTTTTCATTTATTCTCTTTATATAATTGATTAAACATATATACATAGAACGTATATATGTGTATACATATATATGTCAATGATAAACCCATGTACAAGACTTAATACATACATGAGTATACAAAGGTATACATACCTCTACATACTCATGGATGAAATGCTCATGAGCATGAGGATGTCAGATGGATAACTAGACATATATATATAGATATATACATCAAATGTATATATGATTATCGATAGGTTGATAATTATATGAATGATTGTATAATATATATATACAATATATGTGTATATACACATATTGACATACGTGTATGTAAATGGCGTATTGGAATGTCCATACACACATATCAATGCATGTATGTATATGTACATATGTATATAAGTATATACAATATAATGATGATATTATATATGATAGCATGAATATGCATGTAGATATTAAATGATTTATTATTGTGATATATGAATATATATATACATATACATATAATATATGTATATATATATATATATGCAAATATATGTATATATATATATGCAAATATATATATATATATATATATGCAAATATATATATATATATATATATGCAAATATATGTATATATATATATATATGCAAATATATGTATATATATATATATGCAAATATATGTATATATATATATATATGCAAATATATGTATATATATATATATATGCAAATATATGTATATATATATATATGCAAATATATGTATATATATATATATGCAAATATATGTATAAGATTATATTCTTTATCAAGCGCATAGCGCTGAATTAGCATAGCGCATATATGAATAAAGTTTTAAAGTGTTGTTTTAAAACATGCACATATATGCAATATAAACCGCACCATGTAATATGAACTCTAACACAAGAAATAGAGTTTGGATCGAAGCTTAAACTGTAGTGAGTAAAACATGTATGCCAAGTCGATATGCAAGCATTTAATTGAGTCGATACTATTGCAAAGTGTTATGAAGTTTAACGTTGACCGAGTTTGTTGCTTTAAACACAATTTGACTTATTCTTCCAAATGAAAACAACAGCCAAATTAATAGGGAATGAGTTGATTTGGTGGCACCAAATTATGGATCTACATAAACCAAATAGAATTCTAAAGTTGCAAGTCAATTTGCTGTTAAAAATCATGTGCTTATATGAATCAGTCAAACCATTGCTGGCTCATAAAGGGGTCAATTTGTTGTTTTATTTGTTGAGTATGTGTTTAGATCATTGTCACCTTCTTCTTGAATAAGCTGAGTCAAATTCTATTGTTGAGAGGTGTCAATATGTTTAGCTAACCTGTAGGCATCCTTGTATCATAATTTTGTATAAATAGGTGAGTATTTCTCTCATTTGGATGCCATTCATTCTAGTTGTTTTTTTGTTTTGTTATCTAAGTTATCTATTTTCTGAGTTGAGAGTATTTGTGAGGTTAGAGAGAAAGGAGTTATTGTAAGTTACTTTTTGAGAGAGTTGGAGTATTAAGAGAAGCTTGGAAAGCTATTTTTGGAAGCAACGAAGTAGTAAACTAGTTTGTCAATTGGAGATAAAGCGTTTACAGGCATGTGGTCTATTCCTTTATGTTTTGTTGAATGTTTATTTGTTTTGTGTAAAATTCATGGATTTGTTAGTATAGGGAAAGATTGCATTTCATACTTGAAGTAAGAGAATCTATTCTCTCTTTGTCAATATGTTTGTAAAGTATTGATTATACATACTCCATACTAGGAGTAGTTGCATCCTTTAGAATTATATACTAGGATATGAGTTGCTTGATTATTTGTGTGGTATGATCTACTTGTTTATGAATTTCAAACTCTACATAGTTCATATCTTCTCTTGTGAGTAGTTAAATCTTACGTAGAGAATAGTTTATAAGAGGGAATCTACATAGTAGATATACTTATAATTACAAGGGGGGAATAGGTTGTTCTTGTGGTTAAAGATTGCCTCATGAAGGGATTACCTATGCATAGTGTACAATGATCTTGAGACAAAATGAACTAGGGAAGTGTATGTGATCTAGGATGAATTTTTATATGAAACTTTGGCCTAAGTAGTGTAATGTGCCATTGGTTACAATGTCAATTTCACTGTGTTCCTTTTATGTACATGCTAGTCCACGATTGATATATAAGATAAGATGTATATGAAATACAAGATAGGATGTATTTAAGTTTTAGTCATGTAGGGCACAACACTAAGTTCAGATAGGCTAAATTTATAAGTTTATCAAACCAACTCCTTCATCAAAGGGTAGGGCCATCTTGCCACATGTGGCAGATGTGTGAGGGACCACATAAGAGTTTGTGGATGGTAGAAAAGTGCTTGAGTGATGCTTCTCCTCCATAGTTGGTAGCTAAGGTTTGAGGTAATCTTCTTGAATCAATGTACAAGGGTAAAAGCAAGAAGTTGGGTACACAAAGAGGGGAAATCTCGGGGAAAAAAAAAGTTTCGCAGGAAACACATACGTGTTTTCGAAGAAACGCGTATGCGTTACGGATCGGGTACCCGAGCCTGGATCCAAACGCGTATGCATTCAGACTCGGGTACACAAACCTAAAACGTGTACGTGTTTAGAATGCGTATGTGTTTTGAAACATGTACGCGTTTCGACAAAGTATTTATTTTTTTAAATAAATGACTGTAATTCATTTTCCACCATTCTAAACGGAGAGCGAGAAGAACAAAGGAGAGCGCATACGCATTTTAAAGGCCTTGACTGAACAAAATTTTGGCTGCCATGTCCTCACATCGACACTAGCAACCTCATCGACCTCCAAGTTGGTTGAATTCTTCATTTTTTTTTTGCTTTATATCTTTATTTTTTTAATTAGTATTCAATTTTTGTTTGTTTAGTGTGTTTTAGTTCTTGAATGTTTTATAGTTTTTAATTGCATTTAAAAAACCAAAAATGTTAACGAAACAAAGAAATTTAAATTGTAAATTGAAAACCATAAAAACTAAACCTAAATTGAACACATTTAAAACTTAGAAATTTCAAAACCCTAGAAACCCTAGGTTACAAAATTTACATAGGTCCCTAAAAACTAATTTATATAGGTTAATCCTTGGACCTAAACCCTAAAACGTAAACCTAAAACCCTATTTACCCTAATTTATGTAAACCTAAAATGGGCTATTTACCCTAATTTACGTAAACCTAAAATGGGCTATAGATAGACTATGTGCAATATGGATAGAGCTAGACACATAAATGTTATTAAATCAAATAAATATTAAAATGTGAAGCATGAATGATTTCTACCCATTTCTCTTATTTGGATGAGATCCTTTGTGAATTATGTAAGCATGCATTATGATCATAGTTAAGCCTTAATTTATAGGATGTTATTCATAAGATCTATAAGACAAGTGTGTAATCTAATTCCTATTTTAACTCTCATGTGTAGTGGCATTGTTCTAGATTAGGAAAACTAAATGTTGTACTTTCTCTAAACTAGTGTATCAAAGCTAACTTGTAGCATGAACATTTCAATTTGGAATTTAATTCAAATTACTTTTTTGAGAAACTTGTAGTTTAGGGTTTAGGGTTTAGATCTCCTCTTCCTTTTTAAATCATGTCCAAGAGTGATTAGAGGTCCAAATAGGTTCAAAATCCATCATAACTCAACAACTTACTTATAATTGAAATCTAAAATTCCTAATTGTTGATATATTGAAGCTATTCCTAGAATGTCACATATTTTATTCAAAGCACTAAGTTTAGATGGTAGGGTTTCTCATTTTCTTGTAAAAATTTATTCATGTGTCTTCTATATGTTTTCATGTCAT
>VDFB02000007.1:63910380-63964777 GCA_007258455.2 Sequoia sempervirens
GATGTCCGATTTGAAACAGATATCCGATATTTCTAACAAAGAATTTATTGCCTTGGGATTAGCCTCAGGCTTGCTTTGGTATTTGACTTTGACATGCCAATCCTAAGAAGTCAATGCAAAAAATGTGTTTGACAACTCACCTTGTTTTTCTAGACTTCGTCCATGTGGCTGGCGACTTTATTTTTGGCCAAAATTGATGAAACGAAAAGGGTTTGTAGAGGAGACTCTTAGCTTTCCACCAATATAAATTATTCTTTACTTTGAATTTAATAAATTATTATTATTCATTTTCTATTAGAATTATGACTAAAGTTCTGATTGATAGGCTAATTGAAAAACATCTATAACTTTCAAACGGTATCATATTTTTTGAATCCAAAACATTTGTCACATTCTATGCTTCGCATACTATAGGATTAAAAAAAAAAATGAATTTCATGAAGTTTTGACCAAGTTAAGGTGGTTAGACATACGAGTTTTTATATTTTTTAAAAGTTGTAATAAAAAAATCATAATTAATTATTTAGTTGGAAAAAAATTACAAAAAAATATGTGTCACATCTGGACATGAATCCTCTACTTATATCTAAAATCTTATAAAAAAATATTATCATTTTATTGTGGTTAGGGTGGTCAGACAGACACCTACTTCTTATTTTTTCCCTGAAATTTATGTACTACTACATTGAAATTTCAATTTTCACCAAATAGACTTTTAAAAAAATAAAATAAGCTTAGTAGTTTAGAAACTACATTCAATTTTCCACAGATCCTATTCTTACATATTTTTGAAATAATTAGATAACTTATTCAAATTTTTATGTCAAGTTTCCTAACTCTGATTTTTCTGAATTTTCATTGCCACTTAAGGGCCTATTTTTTCCATGATGATCCTGCACATACCCACTCATATATTTCTTATACGCCATTCTATTATATCTACTTTAGTCTCTTATGTATCTCTTATCGACTCATGTGTTCATATCCATATTCCTATCCCTATTCTCTATCTTTTCTACTATATCTATTATATGCATATTGTTACATATAGGGATGTGTTCCTCTTCCTTGTTATGACCTTTAGTTTCTATCGTAGGTTAATTTTAAGTGGTGTGTTTATCTTGTGATGAATTTAGCATTGGTAAAATTTCTCAATGTTTGTCCTTTATATTTCCAACCTCTAGTGCCCTTTTGGGTTTTCACCAAATGTAGCCTCCATTAGGCTATCCTTTTGGGTTTTCACCAAATGTAGCCTCCATTAGGCTATCCTTTTGGGTTTTCAACCTAATGGGAGCTACAACTTTTTCTTATATAAAAATCATCCCCTAACTAAACCCATTTCTTGTTCTAAAGACATCTTGACTCTATCTACTAATTCAAATAAAGTTGTATGTCCTTCAAAATCTTCAAAAATGTTCTATTGTATTTTATTGAAATTATAAAATTTTAGCTTCTCAAGGAAATATATTCTTGTATATACCCCTCAACTATGTGTAGGTGTTATCCCACTAGAGAATAAACTATTGCTACAAATGAATGTGGCCATTGATCTTTGCTAAGATTACTTCTCCATTGGTGATGGAATATTTTATTTAAATATAGTCTACAAGCTATTTTTCTTCTATCAAGTGACTTGTCAAATGTACAAGGAACATGTATACCACTTCTCTTAATCTCTTGGCCTAATCTCTTAAGATTTCCTTTTGATTTTTCACCTATTGTATTGATTGTGTCAATTCTCTATTTGCATGCTTGGGCTTCAATCTAGGTTCTTCATTGCATCATAGGATGTAAAGGCTTGTATTATTTTATTTTCAATATTGTCCAATTATATTCATTGTGCTTTTGTTGGCGCAAGTCATTCTAGGTAGATTTGATACAATTATTACATTAATGTAAGCTCCCTGCAGGTTCTTTATGTCCATCTCTAGCTTGGTTTGTGTGTTGGTTCACTTCTTTATTTCCTCTAGTTGTTTCTTTTCATATTCTTGTAGTAGCTCTTTTCTAATGTCTTCTCTCCTTGATTCCTATTTTTAAAATTTTATTATTATGGTTCCACATATTATTGCCCTTAGTTTTTTATTTAAGGGAAGAAAGTTGTCTATACTTATTTTTGGTAGGCTTGATTATAGCACACACATGATTGTTCAATGGATTTAATGATATATATGTAGTATTGTAGCAAGATTTCTCGCTATGGTATTTGAAATATTTCCTATCTAAATTTTTTAGATAAGTGAGATGCATGTAATATCTATATGTGGACCAAGAGTGGCTGGTGCAAACAAAGTTTGTGGTAGACTCTCCATAGGTTGCCATTACTTTTATTACATTATAAATTCTTTGATTTTATCCATGGGATCTATTGGGAGGAGGTTGGAAAATATTTTACCATTATATTTGTTCCTTTCTATTTCTCCTTTTTCTATGGTGTCTCTTATTTATTTTGTTTATATTGTTCCTTTCATATTACTATTTCTTCCTCTTCTATGATATATTCTTGTAGATCCTTATTCAATTCATTCACACTCATTTTTTTCATGTCATAGTCTAAGTGTTTTGTTATCTTTTATTTTTAATTCTCCTCTAGTAGGATTTTGTGGGAATTTTGAGTGGCCTTTAAGGTTTCTCACCTTATTTTATTCTTCGTCCTCCTTTGCTTGTGTTAAAAGAGTATCTAATCTCTATTAGGACCTCAACTACACATTTTGTGTTTGTGCTAATTTATCTTTGTTGGGTGGAGAGAGGGTTGGTGTCACCTATTATAATGCTTCTTTTCTTATATCTTCCAATTTTGTTGCTTCTTTTCTTATACCTTCCTCCAATTTTTTTTCTTCTTCTCTTTTCTTCTTAACTATTGTGACATATTTCTCTGAGAAACATACAATAATGTCTATCATAAGATGAATACTTCCTATAATATATTCTAGCATAGATTCTATGATCACCTGTTTATTTAAGGTGGAAACTAATGGGTACATTTAAGTTTTTTGTATGGGAATTATTGCTGTAAACTATGAATGGTATAAAATTTGAGTATTCATTAACTCCTCCTCTTTCCTTTATTTTTCATCTAGCATTGTTTGTGGCACTTGCAACATTTTCTCTCTTTGTATCTCTTTGTTCAACAAATTTCTCTCCATTTGTACTCTTGTGGAAGAGGTTTGTGTTGTTGAATCATCTTCTTTAGATTATCTTCTTCTTTCTCCTAAATAGTTTGAGTATGTTTCCTTCTACTTGGGTTTTCTTTCAATTTTGAAGATTCTACCTTACTTTTAATTTTTACCACTCACTTACAAGAGAGCCTCAATGGTCTAATTTATTGGTGATTCTTCTCCATATTTCCCATATTTTCCCTTATATGGTGGCTAGTTGCTAACTTTCTCCTTGTAGATACTTGTGACAACCTCTTTTTCTAATTATTCATCTCTGAGCCTTTATGTGTTCTAGAATCCCTTATGTCAAACTTGAGGGATTTATATTGGAGTCTCACTAACTAGCACACTTGGGTTTCACTTATTTCTATGGACAAGGTAGAATTAGAGATTCCTATCGCTACTAGTGGTTTCACCAAACTCCATTTTTATTCAACTTTTCCTTTCCCTTTTCTATTTTCTCTTACACCTTCTTCTTAATCTTCTTCTCTATATAGATTAATCATAATTTCCAAACCTCTCTACCATTGGGTTCTTGGGTAGTGTATCTAGTACCTATATGTAGCTTTTTATAATTCATTTGTTATATCATAGAGTAATCTAAGTACTCGTTACTTTTGAGGTTCCACTACTTATATGTATATAAAATTAGTATCCATTTTAAAGGTGGTAATTTTTTTGTAATTTTACACTATCATCAAGAATATGTGATCCCTATTTTTCATCTCTTTTTGATTTTTTTAAGAAAAAACCCCAATAGAATTCCTAGAATGAGGTGGATTTTTTGAAATTTTTGATGTATTTATTTATTTGTGATGTTGTTGTAGTTTCCTCAACTTAGAGATACCCTCCATATGAAATTTATCAACACATAAAGTGCAAGGTATATGATTGCTATGGATATCCCATGATTGATTTCTTTTAATTGGTGTAGTAAATTTTATGGCCTATACCCATTGTTACATAGCACATATCAAGGTTTGTGATGTCTTCTATTATTAGATTATTTCCATCTAAAGTTATGTCAGTAAAGTTCATAACTTATTTGGCTTTTAATTTTTGTTTTGATAGGATCTCTCCTCTATCACACAATCATGTCAATTCTTTTGTGGCCTTCTTAGTGATCCTATAGGGTTGATCCAAGTACACGAAGTGTGTATTTTTGTTAAGATCATCCTCACCCATTTTGGCTACTCACAAAAATATGGGAAGTTACCCCAACTATCCAACTTCAATTCTTCCACCCTTTGATACTATGATAGATATTTTTCTTCACTTTTCCCATCAATTTGTAATAGTAGTCATCTAGTACCTTGAAATTTTTCAAGGATATTTGCATGGATATCCTTCCTTATATGATTGACATGAATTACATAATTTGGGACATTTAAGAAATCATTGTCTTTGTCCACTTCCATTGTTTTTCAAGGATATTTCTTATGCTTTGGTCAAGGGTTTTGTTCTACACTAATGAGAACCAACTATGTCATTCTCTTCACTAGGGTTTTCTCCTATTTATAACTTCTCATCAACTTCCATTTTATTCATTCAAAACCTTCATTTCCTTGATTATTAATTTTATATTAACCTAATCTTACTTATTAATTTTATATTAACCTAATCTTACTTATTTTCTAGGTCCAAACCATAATTTTATATCTTTCATCTTCTTATGCTACTTTCCCTTCTTTACACAATTTTTTTTTTCATAATTACTTATAACTCTCTATCTACTCATTTGGATTAGCTAGGCTTCTACTCACAATCAACTATATATTTTCTCTTAGAATTTTTTTATAGTTTGTTTTGTTAACTATAAATATTTATACAAAGGCTTGATGTTATTTTAACTTATTGCACCATCTACCACTTTCCCTCTAATTTTTCCATTAGCTCTATTTTGTGTTGTGATGTTTTAGGATTATTAGTGCACCTTTCCTTTCTCATCCTCTTATATTTCCAACTTTCCTTCACCTTTTTAATCCATATGATTTTGTGCACCTATTATTTTCTTTTCCATTTTATAATTCCCCATTAAGTGTTCTAATGCTCACTTTATCATTGCTAGTTCTTTAGTGTAATGTGCAGTGTTGCATAATTTTCTTTGATTTTCTTCAAGTTATGATTTTTTTTTGTTTGATACTACAAATTGTTTGCAATGCATTTTGGATTCGGTTACATTTCATTATCACATCTAATATATGGTAATATTATTAAATTTTTGTGCTTATATTTAGTAATACATGTTTATTATTTTCTAGTTGTATTTTATCTTCATTTCACCTTATCCCACACTATAAATTATTTGTAATAACAATTTTCTATATTTTATTTTCTTACCATATGTGTTGTTATAGTACTTCTTAACACTATTTTCTCAATTATGAGTTATTAGTCTCTTGCATAATAATGTTTCAACCTCTACCTCTTTAAATATCTGTACAATGTATTAATCTTGTAATTTATTTAGTCTCATAGATTTTGAGTTTGATATCTCATCAAATTTAGGAGGTCCCAACCATAAAATTTTCAATTTTCTAGGAATTTTAAATTTAGTACATTGTATATTAAGACATTATCGTTAACTTTGAATGATTTATTATTTATGTTTCTATAATGCTATGCTTTTTGTCTCGTTTTCTCCTAACTTTAATTATACACCACTAATAATATTTTCTCATTTGGTTTCTCCAGGTCCAATAGCCTTTCCTTTCATGATTCTTCATCAAATTGGCGAGTTTTCATCAATTCCATAGACTATTTGGAAGGAGCAATAATTGTTTAGTCTTCTATACATTTTCCCCTTGATCACTTATATTACTCGTGTAACACCCAAACCTTGTGATATTTTCATAGATAATTGTAGTAGAAATTATTTCCATATAGTCTTTTATAGCTTCTACTTCAACCCACTAAATATTATATTCCTATTATAATAAACTTGGCTTATTTATTTTATTTTGGTGGCTCAATGGGACAAATAAAGTCTATTGCTTTATTTTCAAAAGGAGCTTGTGACATAATTGATTACAAGAGAATTTCATCTATTGTATTAGTTTTTCCTACCCTTTGACATATATTCCTCTTGCATAATCATTTTAATCTCAAAATAGAATGGACCACCACAATCCTTACAACATTAATTTCCTAGTTGTTCCATCTCTAGAGTTATGTCCCTTTAAAATAACTTCATGCACTTCTCTCAAAATTTTATGTCTTGCATGTTTTAGTGTCACTCTTCTTATGATCTCATCTTTCCCAATGATATAGAAATCTCCTTTAATTAAAGTGTAGGGGAGAAATCTCTACAATAGTTTCTTCTATTCTTCTTTTGTACTCCCTTCAAGATATTCCCTTGTTTACAATAATAGTGCTATTTCACCTAACTTACGTATGAAATTTATTCTAAACAAGTTTGTGTCAAACATCTCAACTTCAATGAACCCCAAATATTCCTCATTTTCAAATCTAGATGAATAATCTAGCTCCTAATTAGCATACTCAAGCTTCACCCTAATTTTGAACTTTAATTCTTAAATTAACAACACACAACATATTCTTCACTCATGGTCTTGCTCTTTCAATCCTCTTACGGAGCCTTTGAACATTAGACCTATTTGGGTTTGACTATTGAATCTCCCACTCCAGTTTTGGGAGGATTCTTGCTTTGAAGCTATTTGCAACACCATTAGCAACTTTTTAAAGGTGGATTCAATGAGTCAGGATGTTGGGCATACTACAGTGGCTAGTATTTTAATCAATTTGGACACCTCCAAACCCTACCATGGTGATGTGGTTTTGATGGTGGAGGACAGACCTTAGAAGCAGCTTTTGGACTATGAGGGGCTCCCTTTTCAGTGCAGGCATTGTTTCTTTGTTGGTCACTTGGCCTTTGGCTACCCTCTTGCTCGTCGCAAGGGTGCTACTACTTGGTGGAAGAATGCTCTCTCAGACCTGTTAATTGTGTTTTCTGCACAGCAACAGCCCAAACAGAATATAATATCCTATCTCTCTTGAAAGGTAAATCTCTATCAGCAAGCCTCAAGAGATAACCCCAAGGTCTCTAATGTCAGATCTTGACAGTGCATAAACAACTCAGTAACGAAACATGAAAATGTTGGTAATCACAATGGGACCTTACTACAAGCAAAATAATGAATCGACTTTATCAGATCTAACCATCTGATGATACTTCAATCCTATATTTAACCCAATAAATCAAAGAAACAACAAAAGATAAGGGTTTCAAAGAGATTTCTAAATTTAATACTACTCCTAAGACTAACAATGAAAATGACCAACACTCGAAATGGACCAATCCCTCAAAACTGATCCCTACTTGACCAAGATAAATCTGCAATCTCACAGAAAACTGTGCAATCTTCTGAGGTGTTAAGATTTTCAAATCATGAACATTCATTCAACAACCCTATTGCAGTTGAAATAAAAAAATCCTCATGATCGAACTAAGCACACTAAATATGAAGTCTAGGCTAACTTTGCAAAGCAACAAACAATCAGTTGGTTGCGAAAAGTATGGACTGAAGGATTGCTACAACATTCAAGTATTGAATCACAAACATTATCGAATCAAATCTAACCTAAATGTTAATCTTCTCAAAGCAATTTTAAAGATAGAATGACAAGAACCATGCAAGACAGGAGAAAAAAAGTATGGCACCAAATCACAATGTCATTTCTTGTATTCAAATTGTCCACTGTAGCAACAATTCCAGCTTTTTGTTACAACATTTGCTTGAGAACAACTACTTGCTAACTTACTCTACTTCTAACTATTCCTCTCTATTCTACTATCTAACTATTATCTCTAACTTTTCTAATGCTTTACAAATGAGGTGGCATACCCAATATATAGAATCCCCCCAGAAAACCTGTCAGCTCAGCAAGAACCTCGCAGCATTAATGGCACAACAACTCGGCCAAGAGAAAACTACGATCGGTCAGATAAGCATTAAATGCACGTTCAATCCAAGTCGGCCTGGGATCCGCCATGCAATTTGGACCAATGCGCGGGAAGATAATAGGGAAGCACAAATCACGCTGCATCCTATCATTAGCTCCCTTCCCTATTATCCTTGTTCCGATCTGGCTCTTCATGTACCCTCAAAAGTGTCTCATCCAAGTCGGCCACAGGTGGTAGAGGCAAAACCCTAAGTCGACTCCCAATTGATGCAATCCCTTCTCTTGACCGTTTGACCAACTTATCCCAATCTACCTTATACATTAGGTACTTATCAATAACTGCAAGGTAGGTGGCTGCATCATCAAGTAGTGCATAAACATCATGCCACCAATTTCTCAACTGTTCTAGACTCAAATATTTGGGAGCAATCTTCCCTCGCCCAGTCATAATTTCAAAGAAGGAAATGGAGCCATTATATACACCACCCAAGGTATCATCAATCTGCCTCCTTTGTTTGTAAATCTTCTTCAACACCTTCTGCCTAATCTATAATGCTTCATACCACTCCCATGGTTCGGCAACTCTAGAGGAAGGAAGAATCCCATCACATGAGACCTGTCTGGCACATCAAATGTTTGGGCAATCGAGACAGGGTTGAGATTTGTAACAACTCTCCCTTGAGGACCAATAATCCTCTGCGTATCACTGTCATAATGCCTTGCACACTCCAGGACCAGCTCATAACACTGCACCGTAGAAGAGAAACCAACAACATGTGATAATCCCGATTCCATCATCCTTCTAGCCACCAAAGGAGAATCCTATGTTGCCATCCTTGCTTTAAATTCCTCATAATCCCAAAGGCCAACATTTGTATCAGTCACTGCTGACCAGATTGATGTGATCCTACTCTCAGGGACCTTGCTCTTAATGTCCATTTTAATCTTTTTTGCATCAGACATTGAGGACCCAGCTGCTACCTTGCTTGATTCAGCCTGCACTCAACATGAAAATCACAGTAAAAACCACAGGAAAGAGTCATGTTAATCCATCAAAACACCGTTAGAATGCATCTCATATAGTCAAGGTGTTATTAAATCCCATATGAAATGATCACAACAAATTTTAGGTTTCAAGACCATCCACGGAATCTGGGCCAGAGAGGAATTTCGGGAAATTCCAAACCGCTCGGATTCCAACGGAATGAACAAGAAACACCTACTTAACCAATAAACCTGATCATTTTTTTTCAATAAACCCCATGGGAGATCATAAGATAGCATGAATAAATCATAAAATGTATTGAAAATCACTAACACATCATGCTATTCCATATTCCTTTACATTTCATCAACTTTCGAGAAAATCCGCAAGAGACGGATTCCCACGAAGATCGAGCCAAAGAGGACTTTCAAGAAATCAGGGAGGCACTGAATTTTGGGGAAACCCAGACTTGGAGGAAGTTCATGGATAGGGCGAGGTTCCGAACCAACTAGTGCAAAAGCATATCCCTTGGCCAGACAAAGTTCATTCAAAATAAGGTCACAACGAAGGGGGGCATGTCTCACCAACCGTCGATGAGGAAATCATGTCAATGAGAGATCTTCTTCGGGGTGAAGTCATGGCGAACCATTTCGGTCTCACCGACTATCAGGGTCCAGTGAATACTTCAGTCAGACAAGAGTTTTCGATATGAGGTCCTGGCGAAGTTGAGGTGTCTTGCCGACCGGAGATAACCACATCGATATGACCAACGGGTAGTCAGGGTAACGTTTCGGTGAATTTCCTTGGTCTCACCGACTAGCGATATAACATCAGAAACCTTCAGTGTGAGAAAGACACTGTCACAGTGAACATATGGACTTAAGAGGGCTTTCGGTGAAACATTTTGAGTTCGGCTAGAGGTCCCAACGACTACATAATGTTTCACCGATGTAGAGTTCTTTCGGTATAACCTCTGACCAACAATATGTGGCCTCCCTGAAAAAGATCTGGGCTCACTAAGAAAAGAAGGCCTCGCTATGAAGTCCTGGCGACCGTTAGGAGTCTCGCCGAAAGCGAAGGTGTCGGCAAGAGTAGTGAGCTCGTCGAAAGGTCTCTCCGACTAGATAGAGTCTCCCCGACTTTGAAGGGCACTCGATGAGAGCAGGATATGTTCGGCGAAAGGTCTCGCCGAAAGGGGAGGTCTCAGCGATAGAAAGGGAAATCGGCAAGTTTAAAGGAGCCCGCTATGACCTCTCACCGACTAGGGCTTGTCTTGCCGACAGAAAGACTTTCAGCGTGAGAATTACAGTGTCCTTCAATCAAATACAAACCCACGAAGGGCTTCGGCGAGACACAGGATGAATGATGTGACATCTCCCCGACTTCGAAGGGCCACAGCGAAGGGAATCTGGAAGGGATGGATTACCCCGCAGGGACGAAAAAATCCTACACTGCGACTCAAAGTCACGACTTATTCCAATCACCAAATTAACCATGAATTTCCAACATTTAAAATCAGAGCAAGTCAAGGATGGGCCTTCAGAAGGTTTTCTCCAGGTTCTAAGCCTATTCAGGAGCATACTCAAGACAAAAGACGTTGCCCTAGGTTAAAATCCCATACGTCCGCCATTAAAGCACAGGCGAGCTTACGACTACGGTAATTCAAATGTTGACACCATGCTAGGGGAAAAAGACATCATGATTCTCAAGTAAGTTCACTAAAATGCAAATAGGCCAACAGACTCAGAAATTACTTGAGGGAACATAAATTAATCAATCGCTACGTAACCCTAGTCATGAAACATCCAAATATTTAGGAATTCAAGTCCCAGAAGCTCTTATAACATCAGTGCGCTATCCCAAATGATCAATTCAAAGCAAATCAACCAAACACATACCATCACAAAGCGGAAATTCGATCCCAGAATCAGAAAATGCGAAGAGAATGGTGTCCATGAAGAACAGGGGCACAAACGTGCAAGAAAATGCCACCAAATAGATCAATTCAAAGCCGAATGCCATAAAATCCCAACCAATCACTCGCAAGAAAGCACTTCTTAGCTCAATGAGGACAAATAAGAAGTAGGATGGCATAAAAGACCTCAGAAATCAAGTAAAATCCAGCCTTCAAAGCGTGTACGAAGCCATTGATGCAATCGATAAGACAGTCAGGGAACACGGGAAGCCGATGACAGGGCAGAATCCGGGAAAATCTGACCCATGCAGAAATCCGCGAAAATCAAAAATCCCCAAACAACAGGGTCTAGCCAGAATCCAAGCGGGATCCAGGAAAATCCGACCAGGGTGGAAAATCCTGAATCAGGGTAAAAACCCGAAACTTGATCTAGAACTTAGGATTTTCAATGAATAGCTCAGGGGAGACACTTAGGCAATCAAAATGAATACATTTAAGCACATGCCTAAATAAGACAAAACCTCAAAAAGAAAGGGCCAAGAAACCAAAACCGAAACGAAAGAGTGTCCCTGCTTTCACCTAGGCGTGTGTGCAAAAACTGCACAACAAATGGTGACTTTTGTTGGGAAAATGCTCCAGAGCATTTGATGATGAATAGGAATCGAGAACCCAAAATCCCTGGTTTCAATCTCACAATCAAACAAACAAGTGAGAATGAAAAGATATAAAGAATCAGAACCAAAGGATAGATCAAACCTTCCATAAACTAAAAATCCAAGTGTGTGCACATGAGTTCATTTCCCTCCTTAAGTTACTACAGAAACCAAGTTCAGTCAAGTCAGGCTACGTAAGCATTCTAACTTCAAAAGCAACCTAGATAGGGTCTCGCTGGCATTCAGGCATCCATAGCCCCGACAATATTATCGATGTGATTCCCCTAAACATAGCTCTACTGCCATCCAGGCGTCCATAGCCCCGGTAGAGATATTCAAGCACCCCTGATAAGTTGAATTTATTCTTTGATATTCAATATTTCATTTTCCTTTCTTTTGATATTCTTTATATGTCACTTTCATTTCAACCTGTGAACAATGAAGTTCACACTCAGGGCTGAGAACCACGGTGGCGCTAAAGCAGAAATAGCATTTTTCACTTGACAAGACTTCACAAGGATTCCTATAGTGACATCAAGATTCTTAAGATATATGAGAGATATAAGATTTTAGAGTACTTCAAATTCAAATCAAAGCCAATGATCAATCTTCTATAGATCTGACATTAAGATTGTTGGCAATAGCGAAGATTTCAACCATCCTTTCAAGATGCAAGACTAAAGTTCACCCAAATAAATACTTAGAACAATTCCAGAAAAGATAGAGTTGTCATGCAGGTGCAACACATCCAGGCGAAAACAGAGAAACCCCCAAAGTAAGAGCTAAGCAAAACAACAAAACAAACCAAAAGCAAACCTAAACTAACCACAACAAACTAATTATAAAGCAATCTATCCTAACTACGTTCAAAAGACTCATAACCACTCATCATCAGACAAGGTGAACTGAGACCCACCCCTACTTGACTCTTCAAGGAATGAATAAGCAACAAGGTGATGGTAGTAGTCCTCAAAAATGCAAATTTATCTTTATACTCAGCAAGATAAACCTTGAAAATATAGCATTCAAACTCAACCTCACAATCAGGAATAATCAATAACTGAGGTAACTCATTAGGACCATGATTAATCCATATGCAAGCTGCCTTTCCTAAATTCCCATAATCAAATTGATAAGATAAAGAATTCATAGCAAGGAGAGAAACAACCTGATTTTGTACTATTGTAGACTAAATGTGGTATCCAGCATCCTGCACTGGTAAAAGGTTGATATCTATGTCATCAGGAGGTCTCAACTGATGATGAAATATCCCTCCTTCTTCATGAGGGAACAATGTTGAAAATGTAAAAGCCTCATCATGCATAGTAACTTCCCCATCATGATGTTCGTCAGGAGGCCTCACAAACTGATCTTAAAGTACATCTTTACCTAAAGTAGGATGATCAAGCTCATTAGTGATGGCTACAACACTGTTATTCTCAACATCATTTGGGTTTTCCTGCACATCCATAGCCACCTTGTCATTAATACACGAAATATGTGAATTTTCTTTATTGAATTCATCAATAGAATGTGATGAGCGAAGGGACTCCCTAAATTCCTCCCCTATTCAAATTTGTTCTAGTTCTGGATTGCAACTATAACCCTCAGGAAAAGCAGCTTCTTTACTCATAATATCAAATCCCACAATTTGCTCCAGGGGACATTCATTAGCAATCTGTTGAGGCTCCTCAATCAAAAGCTCAACCTCCTCTAGGACTGCCTCAGCATTAACTGCCATGAACTTCTCTGATCCAATTCCAATTAACTCTTCTACTAGACGTTCACCAGTACCTTGTTGAAATTCCTTCATTGGAGGAAGCCTACTCTCTGTAATTTGATGTATATCCTCTGTATGATCCAACAACCATACTTGCTCTTGTACCTCCTCTGTTGATTCTACCAAAGCTTCAACACTGTCAGATTTATGGATAGGCATATCATATAACATGAGTATTTCCTCAGTCTCCCATCCTTGAGGGTCAACTGTCAGTGCATAATTTCCCAAGCTTGTTTCAGATAGGAATAACTCAAAAGTATTCACATCAACCTGGCCTGAAGTACCCTTTTGTTCAATAAGCATATCCTTTTCAAGAGACCCTAGTACTACATCCCTAATGGTAGGATCCTTTAACAACTCATGAGAAGAGAGAGTTACTTTGAATTTCTTGAGTTCTTTGACCACATACTCTCCTATTTGCTCTGTAGTCATGGTAGAACAGTTTTCCTTAGAGCTTACTATCAATTCATCCCTGCTACTTTCAATGCTTCCTCCTTTATTAGCATCAGATTGTCCTCCATTTATGAAATACTGAGTAGACACATGATGGAATGCTTTAACTTCTTCAGTTGTATACCCTTCTTCATCTAGTGGGCCATTATCATTCTCCTCATTACCTCCAAAAGGTTGAACTATAGATTCTCCATTGTGTACATACCATGTTTCAACACATTTATCCTGTTCTTCTTCTGTTTCATTCTCTTCACTTCTTGGAAACGGGACATGATTCACCACCATAACTGATATGTCATAAGGATTAGATGGTATTATCTCCAGCCCACTCAAACTATTGCTGGCATGTCGAACCTTCTGTTGGAAAATAGATGCAGCAGTCTGGAATTCTCGACAGTTTGATTTAGAATGTTGAGTAGTGTTACGAAGCCTACACCATCCTGAAAGAGTCGTTTTTGCTAGATAAACTTCACTAGATTTATCTTGATTGTTTGGATGATCCAGAAAGATTAAGGCTCCTCCATTATTCTGAAGTGGTGGTTTCCTTCCGTGATCTCTATCAAGATATTGTTCTCTGTCAAAGTTCTGCCCTTGAGCCTGCATCATACTCATGTTGCTTTGATCATAATTGAACTAAATTTCCCTTTGGGCTGCCTGGGATTGACTGTTCTGGTTCCTTAGGTAGGTGACTTCGGTGTTCAACTTTTCAACCAGCTTTGTGAGTGCATCTAACCTCTCCTTGTCTACACTGCTTGATGGAGGAACAATACCAACTGAATTTTGCATATAAAAAGTATGTGATCCATGGTTCAAGGGTTGATTAAATATCTCAGATTTCTACAAATAACTAGGTATATTAGCTTGCTAGTGAAAGTATGCAGGCTGGTTCATATTTGGATGGTAATTTGGAATGAATGCAACTTGACAGGGATGACGTAGGTACGAAACCAAGGGTGATTGAGGGACTAAACTCATCATAGGTGTTTGGTTAGCCAAGGGTCCAGACAAGTGTTGTTTTAAATCTGTACTCACCCTACAAGTCACATCATAAGCTTCAAATAAGCTACCAAGAGGGTTCGCTTTCATTTTGATAAAAGTAGATGTTAAACTATCCAAAGCTTCGTAATAAACCTCCTTGGCAGATGCATCATCTATAACATAAGGGGGTTGCAACCTAGCATAAGCCTCATGAAATATATTATTAAAAGCCACTATTGGTTCATTTGCCTCCCTCTTGATTCCAGTAAACTACAAAAGTAACCCATTAGCACTGATTGGGATCTTAAATTTTTGTAAAGATGCAGTCTCCAGCTAAAGCCAAGTAGTGATAGATCCAGCAGGAAGATGGTTATACCAACAAAATGCTTCATCCCAAAGGGAAAATGGGAAAATTCTGCATGCAACATCCTCATGATTAATTCCCCTATCCTTAAGGGTAGTCTTAAAAATCCTAATATGCTCCTCTACAGTCCTTTTTGGATCATTGACATGGAACTTTGGGCAAAAAAGCTCGGGGTTCTTAGGCATAGGATTGCAATTGGAGAAACTCAATGGAGATTGGTTGGTTGCTAGGAAAGCCATTGGTGGAGGTGGGGGTGGTAATGGCTGATTTATGATTGGTTGAGGTTGTGGAACGGGAATGTCCTCAGACTCAAATGAACCTGATGAAGATGGGGATGATGGAGACGTGGGAGGTGGATGGGATGATGATGATGATGATTCTCCCCTTCTTTTAGTCCTTCTTGACCTAGTAGGGTCTGGTAATTCCTGAAACTCTTCCTCTCCTAGAGAAAATCTTGTTCTTCTTCTAAATCTCTCAGGAGAGATGGCGTTCAAAAATCAATCCAACTTGCTTGTTCAGGCCCTCCTTCTAGCGCCAATTCCTGTTGATTGTGTTTTCTACACAGGAACAGCCCAGACAGAATATAATATCCTATCTCTCTTGAAAGGTAAATCTCTATTAGCAAGCCTTAAGAGATAACCCCAAGGTCTCTAATGTCAGGTCTTGACAATGCATAAACAACTCAGTAACGAAACGTGAAAATGCTGGTAGTCACAAAGGGACCTTACTACAAGCAAAATACTGAATCGACTTTATCAGATCTAACCATCCGATGATACTTCAATCCTAGATTTAACCCAATAAATCAAATAAACAATAAAAGATAAGGGTTTTGAAGAGATTTCTAAATTTAATACTACTCCTAAGACTAACAATGAAAATGACCAACACTCGAAATGGACCAATCCCTCAAAACTGATCCTTGCTTGACCAAGATAAATCTGCAATCTCACATAAAACAATGCAATCTTCTGAGGTGTTAAGATTTTCAAATCATGAACATTCATTCAACAACCCTATTGCAGTTGAAATAAACAAATCCTCACAATCCAACTAAGCACACTAAATATGATGTCCATGCTAACATTGCAAAGCAACTAACAATCAGTTGGTTGCGAAAAGTTTGGACTAAAGGATTGCTGCAACATTCAAGTATTGAATCACAAACATTATCGAATCAAATCTAACCTAAATGTTAACCTTCTCAAAGCAATTTTAAAGATAGAATGACAAGAACCATTCAAGACAGGAGAAAACAAGTATGGCACCAAATCCCAATGTCATTTCTTGTATTCAAATTGTCCACTGTAGCAACAATTCCAGCTTTTTGTTACAACATTTGCTTGAGAACAACTACTTGCTAACTTACTCTACTTCTAACTATTCCTCTCTATTCTACTATCTGACTATTATCTCTAACTTTTCTAACCCTTTACAAATGAGGCGACATGCCCAATATATAGAATCCCCCCAGAAAACCCATCAACTCAGCAAGAACCTCATAGCATTAATGGCACAACAACTCGGCCAAGACAAAACTACGATAGGTCAGATAAGCATTAAATGCACGTTCCATCCAAGTTAGCCTGGGACCCGCCATGCAGTTTGCACCAATGCGCGGGAAGATAATAGGGAAGCACAAATCGTGCCGCAACCTATCATTAGCTCCCTTCCCTAGTATCCCTGTTCTGTTATGGCTCTTCATGTACCCTCAAAAGCGTCCCATCCAAGTCGGCCACAGGTGGCAAAGGAAAAACGCTAAGTCGATTCCCAATTGATGCAACCCCTTCTCTTGACCGTTTGACCGACTTATCCCAATCTACCTTATACGTTAGGTACTTATCAATAACTGCAAGGTAGGTGGTTGCATCATCCAACTAGCTCAGAAACAGAACCATCATCAAGTAGTGCGTAAACATCTTGCCACCAATTTCTCAACTGTTCTAGACTCAAATATTTGGGAGCAATCTTCCCTCGCCCAGTCATAATTTCAAAGAAGGAAATGGAGCCATTATATACACCACCCAAGGTATCATCTATCTGCCTCCTTTGTTTGTAAATCTTCTTCAACACCTTCTGCCTAATCTACAATGATTCATACCACTCCCATGGTTCGGCAACTCTAGAGGAAGGAAGAATCCCATCACATGAGACCTGTCTGGCATATCAAATGTTTGGGAAATCGAGACAGGGTTGAGATTTGCAACAACTCTCCCTTGAGGACCAATAATCCTCTACGTATCACTGTCATAGTGCCTTGCACACTCCAGGACCAACTCATAACACTGCACCATAGAAGAGAAACCAACAACATGTGATAATCTTGATTCCATCATCCTTCTAGCCACCAGAGGAGAATCCTTTGTTGCCATCCTTGCTTTAAATTCTTCATAATCCTAGAGGCTAACAGTTGTATCAGTCACTGCTGACCAAACTGATGTGATCCTACTCTCAGGGACCTTGCTCTTAATGTCCATTTTAATCTTTTCCACATCAAACATTGAGGACCCAGCTGCTTCCTTGCTTGATTCAGCCTGCACTCAACATGAAAATCACAGTAAAAACCACAGGAAAGAGTCATGTTAATCCATCAAAACACCGTTAGAATGCATTTCATATAGTCAAGGTGTTATGAAATCCCATATGAAATGATCACAACAAATTTTGGGTTTCAAGACCATCCATAGAATTTGGGCCAGAGAGGAATTTCGGGAAATTCCAAACTGCTCGGATTCCAACGGAATGACAAAGAAACGCCTACTTAACCAATAAACCTGATCATTTTTTTTCAATAAACCCCATGGGAGATCATAAGATAGCATGAATAAATCATAAAATGTATTGAAAATCACTAACACATCATGCTATTCCATTAATCTTTACATTTCATCAACTTTAGAGAAAATACGCTAGAGACGGATTCCCATGAAGAACGAGCCAAAGAGGACTTTCAGGAAATCAGGGAGGCACCGGATTTCAGGGAAATCCGGACGCAGAGAAATTTCATGGATAGGGAGAGGTTTTGAACCAACTAGTGCAAAAGCATATCCCTCGGCCAGAAAAAGTTCATTAGGAATAAGGTCACACCGAGGGGGGCATGTCTCGTCGACAGTCGATGAGGAAATCATGTCAATGAGAGATCTTCTTCGGGGTGAAGTCATGGCGAACCATTTCGGTCTCACCGACTATCAGGGTCCAGTGAATACTTTGGTCAGACAAGAGTTTTCGATATGAGGTCCTGGCGAAGTTGAGGTGTCTTGCCGACCAGAGATAACCACATCAATATGACCAACGGGTAGTCGGGGTAAGGTTTCGGCGAATTTCCTTGGTCTCACCAACTAGAGATATAACATAAGAGACCTTCGGTGTGAGAAAGACACTGTCACAATGAACATATGGACTTAGGAGGGCTTTCGGTGAAACGTTTTGAGTTCAGCTAGAGGTCCCAGCAACTACGTAATGTTTCGCCGATGTAGAGTTCTATCGGTATAACCTCTGACTGACAATATGTGGTCTCCCCGAAAAAGATCTGGGCTCACTAAGAAAAGAAGGTCTCGCTATGAAGTCTTGGCGACCGTTAGGAGTCTTGCCGAAAGCGAAGGTGTCGGAAAGAGTAGTGAGCTCGCCGAAAGCTCTCTCTGACTAGACAGAGTCTCCCCGACTTTGAAGGGCACTCGATGAGAGCAGGATATGTTCGGAAAAAGGTCTCGCCAAAATGGGAGGTCTCAGCAATAGAAAGGGAAATTGGCAAGACGAAAGGAGCCCGCTATGACCTCTCGCCGACTAGGGCTTTTCTTCTCGACAGAAAGACTTTCAGCATGAGAATTACAGTGTCCTTCAATCAAATAAAAACCCACGAAGGGCTTCGGCGAGACACGGGATGAACGATGTGATATCTCCCCGACTTTGAAGGGCTACAGCGAAGGGAATCTAAAAGGGATGGATTACCCTGCGGGGATGAAAAATCCTACACTGCGACTCAAAGTCACGACTTATCCCAATCACCGAATTAAACATGAATTTCCAACTTTTAAAATTAGAGCAAGTCAGGGATGGGCCTTTACAAGGTTTTCTCCAGGTTCTAAGCCTATTCAGGAGCATTCCCAAGACAAAAGACGATGCCCTAGGTTAAAATCCCATACGTCCGCCATTAAAGCATAGGCGAGCTTACGACTACGGTAATTCAAATGCTGACACCATGCTAGGGGAAAAAGACATCATGATTCTGAAGTAAGTTCACTAAAATGCAATTAGGCCAACAGACTCAGAAATTACTTGAGGGAACATAAATTAATCAATTGCTACGTAACCCTAGTCATGAAACATCCAAATATTCATAAATTCAACTCCTAGAAGCTCTTATAACATCAATGCGCTATCCCAAATCATCATTTCAAAGCAAAGCAACCAAATACATACCATCACAAAGCGTAAATTCGATCCCAAAATCAAAAAATGCGAAGAGAATGGTGTCCACGAAAAATAGGGGCACAAACGTGCAAGAAAATGCCACCAAATCGATCAATTCAAAGCCGAATGCCCCAAAATCCCAACCAATCACTCGCAAGAAAGCACTTCTCAGCTCAATGAGGACAAATAAGAAGCAGGATGGCATAAAAGACCTCAGAAATCAAGTAAAATCCAGCCTTCAAAGCGCATACGAAGCCATTGATGCAATCGATAAGACAATCAGGAAACCCGGGAAGTTGACGACAGGGCAGAATCTGGGAAAATCCGGCCCATACAGAAATCTGCGAAAACCAAAAATCCCCAAACAACAGGGTCCAGCCGGAATCCAAGCAGGATCCGGGAAAATCCAACCTGGGTGGAAAATCCCGAATCAGGGTAAAAACCCGAAACTTGATCCAGAACTTAGGATTTTCAATGAATAGCTCAGGGGAGACACTTAGGTAATGAAAATAATTACATTTAAGCACATGCCTAAATAAGACAAAACCTCAAAAAGAAAGGGCCAAGAAACCAAAACCAAAACGAAAGAGGGTCCCTGCTTTCAGCTGGGCGTGTGTGCAAAAATTGCACAACAAATGTCAACTTCTGCTAGGAAAATGCTCCAAAGCATTTGATGACGAACAGGAATCGAGAACCCAGAATCTTTGGTTTGAATCTCACCATCAAATAAACGAGTGAGAATGCAAAGATTTAAAGAATCAGAACCAAAGGATAGATCAAACCTTCCATAAACTAAAAATCCAAGTGTGTGCACATGAGTTCATTTCCCTCCTTAAGTTACTATAGAAACCAAGTTCAGTCAAGTCAGGCTACGTAAGCATTCTAACTTCAAAAGCAACCTAGAAAGGGTCTCGCTGCCAATCGGGCGTCCATAGCCCCGATGAGGTTATCGCTGTGATTCCCCTGAACATAGCTCTACTGCCATCCAGGCATCCATAGCCCCGGTAGAGATATTCAGGCACCCCTGATAAGTTGAATTTATTCTTTGATATTCAATATTTCATTTTTCTTTCTTTTGATATTCTTTATATGTCACTTTCATTTCAACCTGTGAACAATGAAGTTCACACTCAGGGCTAAGAACCACAATGGCGCTGAAGCAGAAATAGGATTTTTCACTTGACAAGACTTCATGACGATTCCTATAGTGACATTAGGATTCTAAAGATATATGAGAGATATAAGATGTTAGAGTACTTCAAATTCAAATCAAAGCCAGTGATCAATCTTCTATAGATCTGACATTAAGACTGTTGGCAATAGCGAAGATTTCAACCATCCTTTCAAGATGCAAGACTAAAGTTCACCCAAAGAAATACTTAGAACAGTTCCAGAAAAGATAGAGTTGCCATGCAGGTGCAACAAATCCAGGTGAAAACAGAGAAACCCCCAAAGCAAGATCCAAGCAAAAAAACAAAACAAACCAAAAGAAAACCTAAACTAACCACAACAAAATAATTCTAAAGCAATCTATCCTAACTACGTTCAAAAGACTCATAACCACTCATCATCAGACAAGGTGAACTGAGACCCACCCCTACTTGACTCTTCAAGGCATGAATAAGCAACAAGGTGATGGTAGCAGTCCTCAAAAATGAAAATTTATCTTTATACTCAGCAAGATAAACATCGAAAATATAGTATTCAAACTCAACCTCACAATCAAGAATAATCAATAACTGAGGTGACTCATTAGGACCATGATTAATCCATATGCAAGCTTCCTTTCCTAAATTCCCATAATCAAATTGATAAGATAAAGAATTCATAACAAGGAGAGAAACAACCTGATTTTGTACTATTGTTGACTGAATGTGGTATCCAACATCCTGCACTGGTAAAAGGTTGATATCTATGTCATCAGGAGGTCTCAACTGATGATGAAATATCCCTCCTTCTTCATGAGGGAACAATGTTGAAAATGTAAAAGCCTCATCATGCATAGTAACTTCCCCATCATGATGTTTGTCAGGAGGCCTCACAGACTGATCTTCAAGTACATCTTTACCTAAAGTAGGATGATCAAGCTCATTAGTGATGGTTGCAGCACTGTTATTCTCAACATCATTTGGGTTTTCCTGCACATCCATAGCACCTTGTAAGTAATACATGAAATATGTGAATTTTCTTTATTGAATTCATCAATAGAATGTGATGAGCGAAGGGACTCCCTGAATTCCTCCCCTATTGGCATTTGTTCTAGTTCTGGATTGCAACTATAACCCTCAGGAAAAGCAGCTTCTTTACTCATAATATCAAATCCCACAATTTTCTCCAGGGGACATTCATTAGCAATCTATTGAGGCTCCTCAATCAAAAGCTCAACCTCCTCTAGGACTGCCTCAGCATTAACTGCCATGACCTTCTCTGATCCAATTCCAGTTAACTCTTCTACTAGACGTTCACCAGTACCTTGTTGAAATTCCTTCATTAGAGGAAGCCTACTCTCTGTAATTTGATGTATATCCTCTGTATGATCCAACAACCATACTTGCTCTTGTACCTCCTTTGTTGATTCTACCAAAGCTTCAACACTGTCAGATTTATGGATAGGCATATCATATAACATGAGGATTTCCTCAGTCTCCCATCCTTGAGGGTCAACTGTTAGTGCATAATTTCCCAAGCTTGTTTTAGACAGGAATACCTCAAAAGTATTCGCACCAACCTGGCCTGAAGTACCCTTTTGTTCAGTAAGCATATCCTTTTCAAGAGACCCTAGTACTACATCCCTAATGGTAGGATCCTTTAACAACTCATGAGAAGAGAGAGTTACTTTGAATTTCTTGAGTTCTTTGACCACATACTCTCCTATTTGCTCTGTAGTCATGGTAGAACAGTTTTCCTTAGAGCTTACTATCAATTCATCCCTGCTACTTTCAATGCTTCCTCCTTTATTAGCATCAAACTGTCCTCCATTTATGAAATACTGAGTAGACAAATGATGGAATACTTTAACTTCTTCAGTTGTATACCCTTCTTCATCTAGTGGGCCATTATCATTCTCCTCATTACCTCCAAAAGGTTGAACTATAGATTCTCCATTGTGTACATACCATGTTTCAACACCTTTATCATGTTCTTCTTCTGGTTCATTCTCTTCACTTCTTGGAAACAGGACATGATTCACCACCATAACTGATATGTCATAAGGATTAGATGGTATTATCTCCAACCCACTCAAACTATTGCTGGCATGTCGAACCTTTTGGTGGAAAATAGATGCAGCAGTCTAGAATTCTCAACAGTCTAATTCAGAATGTTGAGTAGTGTTATGAAGCCTACACCATCCTGAAAGAGTCATTTTTTCCAGATAAACTTCACTAGATTTCTCCTGATTGTTTGGATGATCCAGAAAGATTAAGGCTCCTCCATTATTCTGAAGTGGTGGCTGCCTTCCATGATCTCTAGCAAGATATTGTTCTCTATCAAAGTTCTGCCCTTGAGCCTACATCATACTCATGTTGCTTTGATCATAATTGAACTGAATTTCGCTTTGGGCCGCCTGGGATTGACTATTCTGGTTCCTTAGGTAGGTGACTTCGGTGTTCAGCTTTTCAACTAGCTCTGTGAGTGCATCTAACCTCTCTTTGTCTACATTGCTTGATGGAGGAACAATACCAACTGAATTTTGCATATAAAAAGTATGTGATCCATGGTTCAAGGGTTGATTAAATATCTCAGAGTTCTGCAAATAACCAGGTATATTAGCTTGCTAGTGAAAGTATGCAGGCTGGTTCATATTTGGATGGTAATTTGGCATGAATGCAGCTTGACAAGGATGACCTAGGTGAAAACCAAGGGTGATTGAGGGACTAAACTCATCATAGGTGTTTGGTTAGCCAAGGGTCTGGACAAGTGTTGTTTTAAATCTGTACTCACCCTACCAGCCACATCATAAGCTTCAAATAAGCTACCAAGAGGGGTCGCTTTGCATTTGATGAAAGTAGATGTTAAACTATCCAAAGCTTCATAATAAACCTCCTTGGCAGACGCATCATCTATAACATAAGGGGGTTGCAACCTAGAGCATAAGCCTCATGAAATATATTATTAAAAGCCACTATTGGTTCATTTGCCTCCCTCTTGATTCCAGTAAACTGCAAAAGTAACCCATTAGCACTGATTGGGATCTTAAATTTCTGTAAACACGCAGTCTCCAGCTGAAGCCAAGTAGTGATAGATCCAGCAAGAAGATGGTTATACCAACAAAATGCTTCATCCCAAAGGGAAAATGGAAAAATTCTGCATGCAACATCCTCATGATTAATTCCCCTATCCTTAAGGGTAGTCTTAAAAATCCTAATATGCTCCTTTGCAGTCCTTTTTGGATCATTGACATGGAATTTTGAGCAAAAAAGCTCGGGGTTTTTAGGCATAGGATTGCAATTGGCGAAACTCAATGGAGATTGGTTGGTTGCTAGGAAAGCCATTGGTGGAGGTGGGGGTGGTAATGGCTGATTTATGATTGGCTGAGTTTGTGGAACGGGAATGTCCTCAGACTCAGATGAACCTGATGAAGATGGGGATGATGGAGACGTGGGAGGTAGATGGGATGATGATGATTATGATGATTCTCCCCTTCTTTTGGTCCTTCTTGACCTAGTAGGGTCTGGTAATTCCTGAAACTCTTCCTCTCCTAGAGCAAATCTTGTTCTTCTTCTAAATCTCTCAGGAGAGATGGCATTCAAAAATTGATCCAGCTTGCTTGTTCAAGCCCTCCTTCTAGCGCCAGCTCCTATTGATTGTGTTTTCTGCACAGGAACAGCCCAGACAGAATATAATATCCTATCTCTCTTTAAAGGTAAATCTCTATCAACAAGCCTCAAGAGATAACCCCAAGGTCTCTAATGTCAGGTCTTGACAATGCATAAACAACTCAGTAATGAAACGTGAAAATGCTGGTAATCACAATGGGACCTTACTACAAGCAAAATACTGAATCGACTTTATCAAATCTAACCATCTGATGATACTTCAATCCTTGATTTAACCCAATAAATCGAAGAAATAGCAAAAGATAAGGGTTTTGAAGAGATTTCTAAATTTAATACTACTCCTAAGACTAACAATGAAAATGACCAACACTCGAAATGGACCAATCCCTCAAAATTGATCCCTGCTTGACCAAGATAAATCTACAATCTCACATAAAACAGTGCAATCTTCTGAGTTGTTAAGATTTTCAAATCATGAACATTCATTCAACAACCCTATTGCAGTTGAAATAAAAAAATCCTCACAATCCAACTAAGCACACTAAATATGAAGTCCAGGCTAACTTTGCAAAGCAAATAGCAATCAGTTGGTTGTGAAAAGTATGGACTGAAGGATTGCTGTAACATTCAAGTATTGAATCACAAACATTATTGAATCAAATCTAACCTAAATGTTAACCTTCTCAAAGAAATTTTAAAGATAGAATGACAAGAACCATTCAAGATAGGAGAAAACAAGTATGGCACCAAATCGCAATGTCATTTCTTGTATTCAAATTGTCCACTGTAGCAACAATTCCAACTTTTTGTTACAACATTTTCTTGAGAACAACTACTTGCTAACTTACTCTACTTCTAACTATTCCTCTCTATTCTACTCTCTGACTGTTATCTCTAACTTTTCTAACCCTTTACAAATGAGGCAACATGCCCAATATATAGAATCCCCCCAGAAAACCCGTCAGCTCAGCAAGAACCTCACAGCATTAATGGCACAACAACTCGGCCAAGAGAAAACTACGATCGGTCAAATAAGCATTAAATGCATGTTCCATCCAAGTTGGCCTAGGATCCGCCATGTATTTTGGACCAATGTGCGGGAAGATAATAGGGAAGCACAAATCGTGCCGCAACCTATCATTAGCTCCCTTCTCTATTATCCCTGTTCTGATCTGGCTCTTCATGTACCCCAAAAAGCATCCCATCCAAGTCAGCCACAGGTGGCAGAGGCAAAACCCTAAGTTGATTCCCAATGGATGCAATCCCTTCTCTTGACCTTTTGACTGACTTATCCCAATCTACCCTATACATTAGGTACTTATCAATAACTGCAAGGTAGGTGGCTGCATCATCCAACAGGCTCAGAAATAGAACCATCATCAAGTAGTGCGTCAACATCCTTCCACCAATTTCTCAACTTTTCCAAACTCAAATATTTGGGAGCAATCTTCCCTCGCCCAGTCATAATTTCAAAGAGGGCAATGGAGCCATTATATACACCACCCAAGGTATCATCAATCTGCCTCCTTTGTTTGTAAATCTTCTTCAACACCTTCTGCCTAATCTGCAATGCTTCATACCACTCCCATGGTTCGGCAGCTCTAGAGGAAGGAAGAATCCCATCACATGAGACCTGTCTGGCATATCTAATGTTTGGGAAATCAAGACAGGGTTGATATTTGTAAAAACTCTCCCTTGAGGACCAATAATCCTCTGCGTATCACTGTCATAGTGCCTTGCACACTCCAGGACCAGCTCATAAGACTGCACCGTAGAAGAGAAACCAGCAACATGTGATAATCCCGATTCCATCATCCTTCTAGCCACCAAAGGAGAATCCTATGTTGCCATCCTTGCTTTAAATTCCTCATAATCCTAGAGGCCAACATTTGTATTAGTCACTATTGACTAGACTGATGTGATCCTACTCTCAGGGACCTTGCTCTTAATGTCCATTTTAATCTTTTCTGCATCAAACATTGAGGACCCAGTGGTTGCCTTGCTTGATTCAGCCTACACTCAACATGAAAATCACAGTAAAAACCACAGGAAAGAGTCATGTTAATCCATCAAAACACCATCAGAATGCATCTCATATAGTCAAGGTGTTATTAAATCCCATATAAAATGATCACAACAAATTTTGGGTTTCAAGACCATCAGTGGAATCTGGGCCAGAGGAATTTTGGGAAATTCCAGACCACTCGGATTCCAACGGAATGACAAAGAAACGCCTACTTAAGCAATAAAACTGATCATTTTTTTTCAATAAACCCCATGGGAGATCATAAGATAGCATGAATAAATCATAAATGTATTGAAAATCACTAACACATCATGCTATTCCATATTCCTTTACATTTCATCAACTTTCAGGAAAATCTGCCAAAGACGGATTCCCTCGAAAAATGATCCAAAGAGGACTTTCAGGAAATCAGGGAGGCACCGGATTTCAGGGAAATCCAGACTTGGAGGAAGTCCGTGGATAGGGTGAGGTTCTGAACCAACTAGTGCAAAAGCATATCCCTCGGCCAGACAAAGTTCATTCGGAATAAGGTCACACCGAGGGGGGGCATGTCTCGCCGACCGTTGATGAGGAAATCATGTCAATGAGAGATCTTCTTCGGGATGAAGTCATGGCGAACCATTTCGGTCTCACCGACTATCAGGGTCTAGTGAATACTTCGGTAAGATAAGATTTTTCGATATGAGGTACTGGCAAAGTTGAGGTGTCTTGCCAACTAGAGATAACCACATCGATATGACCAACAGGTAGTCAGGGTAAGGTTTCAGCGAATTTCCTTGGTCTCACCGACTAGCGATATAACATAAGAGACCTTCGGTGTGAGAAAGACACTGTCACAACGAACATATGGACTTAGGAGGGCTTTCGGTGAAACGTTTTGAGTTTGGCTAGAGGTCCTAGCGACTATGTAATGTTTCGCCGATGTAGAGTTCTATCGGTATAACCTCTGACCGACAATATGTGGTCTCCCCGAAAAATATTTGGGCTCACTAAGAAAAGAAGGCCTCGCTATGAAGTCCTGGTGACCGTTAGGAGTCTCGCCGAAAGCGAATGTGTCGGCAAGAGTAGTGAGCTCCCGAAAGGTCTCTCCGACTAGACAGAGTCTCCCCGATTTTGAAGGGCACTCCACGAGAGCAGGATATGTTCGGCGAAAGGTCTCACCGAAATGGGAGGTCTCAGCAATAGAAAGGGAAATCAGCAAGACGAAAGGATCCCGCTATGACCTCTCGCCGACTAGGGCTTGTCTTGCCAATAGAAAGACTTTCAGCGCGAGAATTATAGGTCCTTCAATCAAATACAAACCCATGAATGGCTTTGGCGAGACACAGGATGAACGATGTGACATCTCCCCGACTTCGAAGGGAATCTAGAAGGGATGGATTACCCCGCGGGTATGAAAAATCCTACACTGCGACTCAAAGTCATGACTTATCCCAATCACCGAATTAACCATGAATTTCCAACATTTAAAATCATAGCAAGTCATGGATTGGCCTTCAGAAGGTTTTCTCCAAGTTCTAAGCCTATTCAGGAGCATACTCAAGACAAAAGACGTTGCCCTAGGTTAAAATCCCATACGTCCGCCATTAAAGCACAGGCGAGCTTACGACTACAGTAATTCAAATGTCAACACCATGCTAGGGAAAAAAGACATCATGATTCTGAAGTAAGTTCACTAAAATGCAAATAGGCCAGCAGACTTAGAAATTACTTGAGGGAACATAAATTAATCAATCACTACGTAACCCTAGTCATGAAACATCTAAATATTTAGGAATCCAAGTCCTAGAAGCTCTGATAACATCAATGCGCTATCCCAAATCATCAATTCAAAGCAAAGCAACCAAACACATACCATCACAAAGTAGAAATTCGATCCCAGAATCAGCAAATGCGAAGAGAATGGTGTCCATGAAGAACAGGGGCACGAATGCGCAAGAAAACGCAACCAAATCGATCAATTCAAAGCTGAATGCCCCAAAATCCCAACCAATCACTCGCAAGAAAGCACTTCTTAGCTCAACGAGGACAAATAAGAAGCAAGATGGCATAAAAGACCTCAGAAATCAAGTAAAATCTAGCCTTCAAAGCACATACGAAGCCGTTGATGCAATCGATAAGACAGTCAGGAAACCTAGGAAGCATACGACAGGGTAGAATCCGGGAAAATCCGGCCCATGTGGAAATCCACAAATAATGAAAATCCCCGAACAAAAGGGTCCAGCCGGAATCCAAGCGAGATCCGGGAAAATCCGACCAAGGTGGAAAATCCCGAATCAGGGTAAAAACCCGAAAATAGATCCAGAACTTAGGATTTTCAATGAATAGCTCAGGGGAGACACTTAGTCAATCAAAATAAACACATTTAAGCACATGCCTAAATAAGACAAAACCTCAAAAGGAAAGGGCCAAGAAACCAAAACCGAAATGAAAGAGGGTCCCTGCTTTCAGTGAGGCGTGTGTGCAAAAACTGCACAACAAGACCATCTCATGGTTGATCCCTCTTCAGATGTTTCCTTTGAGGTGGGTGATCATCCTTTATTTTCCCCCTTGGTGTCGGAGCCTATCCAAGCTCCTCCACTGGTCAGCCTTTTTGTGGAACCTTCTGTTGTCGTTGTGTCATCGGTTCCTGCCCCGTTTGATGTCGCCGATCCTTTGACCGCTCTTGTCTCCTCTTCTTCTCTATTGGATCCCTTGCTGTGTGATGGCTCCTCGTCTGAGGTGGTTGTGGAGCTGCTCTCCTCACCTCACTCGGTGGGTTTCATTTTGGAGCCTTCCTAGTCAGTTGTGCTGAGGAAGAAAAAGGGACTCCCCAAATTCGTTGCCTCTACACGGCCTCAAATTCAGGGAGTCAATTTGGTCCCCTCTTCTGGGGTTGTCTAAACTTTGTTTGTGGTTCTACAGTTGTTGGTCAGCTGTCTCTATTTTTTTTTCCTTTGGCCCTCTAGGCTCTCTGTGTTACAGGTACAACACCCTGTAAATGTTGCTTATCTTATCAAAAACATATTCTTCCCTAAATTACAAGTTTATTTAGTATATATTTTAGTGGTCATGGTATCTAAAGAATATAAATATAGATAGTAGATAATTTGTAAACTTATAGAGCACATACAGACTTCTAGATCTCTATTATGTGATTTTACTTAGCCTGCACATGATAATTTTGTACTAGCAAAAACTATAGGATGATCTCTCTTTCCTTTTAGTTATGTTAGTACTACACCTATTACAGTACTAGAGTAATCTAATTTATGGACATGAAAAGTTTTCTTCTAGTCAAGGAATATTAGAATTGGTGCATCTATACTTACAGTTTTAGCATACCAATTTTTTTCTATTTCTCTTTCCATTCAAAGGTTTTGTTGTTTTCCTTCATTGGGGGCTCTTTATTGGGATATATATTATAGCATTCTTGATAATAAATTGGTAATGTTACCTTGTGCACCCTAAGAATGTTTTCACTTCTTTAATACCATATTTGATGGTGATAAGTTTAGTATTATCAGCACTTTAATGGATCCACTATCATCCCTTCCCTATATACAATATGTTCTAGTATGATACCACAAATGCATATTTCTTTAATTTTAAGGCTATTTGGAGACTTTTTCATCTCTCTAACATCAATCTCAATACTTTTTCTTGACCTCTTAATAATCTATAGATAGTCTAGTCATCCAAGTAAACTTCTAAAAATTCATGTATGATATCTTTAAAAGCATTATCCATAATTCTACTAAATACTACTAAGGTATTCTTTAGATTGAATGGAAATTCCATGTACATAAATAAAACCCATTCTATCACCAATGCAATCTTGGGCTAATATTTCTCTCGGATCTTCACTTGGTGGTACCCCAAAAACTCATATGTAAAGGAGTATACTTTTCTTCAAAAACTATTGATCCCAAAACCTCTTTTATAAAAGGTGTAGAAAATGGATCATCTATACATTCTTTGCTTAATTCCCTAAAATCAACACAAATTCATATTCCCAAGTCATCTTATTTTGAAGAACTATTACACTTACCCATTTAGAGTTTTGTGGGTTTGATAATCTCCCCATATAACATCCTATCTAGTTCTTATTTCACTTTCATCTTCACATTAGGATTAAGGTGAAATGGTCTCTTCTTGATAGGTTTTGTGCATTTTTCAATTGTATCTTCATTGCACCCCTCTCCTTTGATACCTTTTAGATTTGTAAAAAGAGATCTTCATATTCTTGTAATATTTATGCCACCTACATGTAACCTGATTTCCCCCTAGTAATTCATATTTTATGCTAATTTAGGTGTACTCTCACTTGCAATGTTGTCCTCTCTTATCTTTAATGGTTAGTAGAATTATTGATATTTATCTAAGTTTTGTGTTTTTATTTCTCCTTCTCTTTCTCATTATTTCACCTATACTTTTGAATTCTTTAGATATTCTTCATTTTTTAAAATTGAAATCATTTTTATTTTATAAAAAACTATTGTTGGTTATTATCTCCATGTCATTCATTCATTCTATCAATCTTTATATCTTTTATTATTTTTTTGGTTATTTTACCTTCTTTCTCCAAATTTCTCTCACTTCCTTTTTAGGAAGGGTAATTATTTATTTTATTCTTGAATAATATTATGTAATTATTTATTTGGATTGACAAATTAGAGTGTCTTACAAAAATAGTCTTTAATTGTTCCCCATTTTCTTGTTCCTACTCTCTATTTTTAATTTATGTACCAAGTGTTTACAAGTGTTGACTATGTTTAGTAAAATAGTTGTACCCATAGTCTTTGATCAAATTATCTCTTCTTGTAATGCCTCAGGTCAAAGTAATAATGTGAATATGATTCTTAATCTTTCATAAACACATTATTTGAATAACAATACTATTAACTATAAAATTCACTCAGATCTTTGTTGACTTAGATTTAAAACTACCATTTACGCATCTACAATATCATTACATTTTGAATAACAAATGATAGAAATAACTCCCAATCTTCTTATTATAATGAATAGAAATAACATGTGTAAATCCTTATCTCTTTCTTAGTATAATATAATTTCAAAATACATGAAAAATAGACTATAACTTCATTAGACATAGCAAAAATAAAATAATGTGAGAATACCCATTGAGATCAGCAAACAACACCAATAAAATGCAACTTAATCTATGAACAATGAAGCTTCATGTGACCTTTGAGAATTGTGCTCTAGCCAAAGTGGCATCCTCAACCTTTGAAATCAAAGTGGTTTCATCATCTAATCTTTGGTAAAACTGTGGGTTTTCATGCTTAGATCCACATGCTCGAACACAAGTTTCCCAAATGGGTTATGAAAGGATTTAGATATGTGTAGATGATTCTCTTATGTAAAAAAACTCACTCTTTTATATCCATCACAAATAAAATAGGTTGACCAACAAATACACCTAAAACTTCATATTTGAACAATGACCATGGGTGGGAAAGATTCTAGTTTGAAAGAAATGTCATAAAAAAATATTGTATTGGGGATAATATGACACATGTTGGAGACTTAGGAGGGAAAAATAAACATTGGAAGGAATATCAAGGATAGGGATAGGCCATAACTAAAGACTCAACTATAGGATGTGGCATCGAGGGTTGAGAAATGGGCATGATAAGATGGTGAAGTCTAAAAAATCCAGAGTGGTGAGGTGAAAAATATATAGAAATAATGATATAATGGAGAAGTTTGAAACTTTGTTAGGTAGAAAAGGATAGGGAAGTTTCAAGAAAAGGCATACTTAGGAAGGGAAAAAAACACAATACATGGAAACAAGGAAGACAAAAGTACAAACCTAATATGTACAAACTTAGGCTTACTAAAAACTAGACATGACACTTATCATCCCAAAATTTAATGCATGTTTTATTATGTTCTTCAAGTTCAAAAATGCTATCATACTCTCTAATACAATCACATTCCCCTTCTTCCTCTAAGTATCTAATTTTTATTAGTATTGTTAACACTCTCCAAATTAGGATGTTATGATTATGAGTGTTCTACTATCTTTCTATACTACATACTAATGTATCATCCAAAGCTTCTTTTCTAAGGTTATTTATCTTAAAAAAATTCTCCATGGCCTATTGATATCATAGTAAATCCCCTACCTCATAATAATGAGGTAATTTGATATGAGATATTTCTCTTGTATTGTGATGATCTCAAGGGTTTGTAATGTTAATACTTATGTTTCTCTATTATTTTCTATTAGTTGCAATGTAATTATGCATTTTGTGGTGTTCTCTATTTTGTGAATTTTCCTACGACTATTCACTTTCCTAACCCCTAAAACCCTTCTAATGTTTATCTTCAGTTTATTGAGAATCTAGGATTCTATCACACCTTTTCTATTAGTACTAAAATGACTCTCATATAAATAAATCTCCCCCTTTAAGTTTATATTTTTGTCTATCTCTACTCTAGGAATTCTTCCTAAAGAGAATATGTTTTTATAGTCTTGTCCATCCCTATATATTCTTCTTGTGCCACTTCTTCTATGTGTGTGCCATTCATATTAGTATATAAGGGTATGTGAACTATCCTATCTTCACCATGGATAAAAAATTCCTCATTTCTAGATTCAAACACTACCTCACAATTTAAAAATCACTTAAGTTCACCATGACACTGAACATGGTAAAGGCTTCCTTCATTTCTACCATTTCAACTTCTACTACATTTTTTATTCCTAATAGGTTTCCTTTTACATTTCTATAGGTCTATATGATATTTATTGATGAACCATCCACAAACATGGGGTTTATGAAATATTAGTCTTCCTAGATCTTCCTGAATTTATCTAGGAACTACGCTTACATCAACACCTAGATCTGCCTTTACTTTCCTCGTCCATCTCCCATAAATTTTCACATCTATCAAAACAAGAAGTTTGCACCATCTTTTGGTGGTACACCTTACTTGTTGTGTTGCATTTGGTTCCTAGTACTTATTACAATGCTTAGTGAATTTACCAAGTTTTCCTAATATGTTTTCTTCCATAAAATTGGTAGCTAGCTCCTTCAATATTAGCACATCCTTTTCAAAAATGTAGGATTTGAGGTAATTTTCCTTATCCTATTTCTATCTAATAATTTTGGTTGGATTTTCTACTATCAAGTCATGATATTTTTTAGTAGGTAAATCATCCATATTTATTTCCAAATTCGTCTATAACTAGTCCTCTTGTGATATCTCTACCAGCTCTTGTTACCACCTAGTGCAACCACAGTAGGAGGGTCCTCAAAGAGAACAATCCAGACCGTGTAGCAAGAGTAACAAAAAAAAAGCAACACAGAATATGGAGAAAAATGTAGATGCAAATATTCTCATTAACAGTAATCTTAGTTACATTCGGCCGGCAACATCCGGACTTACAGATTCGGCTCACAGGCCTAATAGAATATGCTCAGAAATATGACATTCCAATATGCTCCTATATGCGAGCTAAAATCTTACAGTTGAATCTATCTTAACCCACTTAATCAACTACTAACTCCACTACCTATTCTAATGATTGATTACAATATTTATACTATATCTATGATTCTGGAAATATCTGTGTCGGCCAAATATCATCACATTCTCCAAGGGAAGAAATGTAACGTGCGCATGAATAGGTCAGCCTCAAATTTGAATTACTCTTCAACAGGCACGTAAGATGAAGTGTGGACCTATACTGAAGGTCAAGGACACTCCAAGGAACATTTAAAATCACACTATTAAGATCTGCAAGTGATAGGGACGGTCCAAAATGATCGAACTGGCCAAAAGGTTTGAAATTATTCTAGAGTTGATTCAAAAAAATTCCAAGAATTCCAGAAGCGATAACTTCCGGGAAAAGATCCAATCATGCTCAAATCTTGGAACAAGTAAAATGAACACATAGATGATGTAATCCAAGATCCACAAGGTCTGGTGAGAAAAGATAACAAATCCACCAACATGAACTAAACAAGAACAGAAAACTGAAAGAATTTTTTTTTTTTTTGGTTGATGCAAGATTGCCAAGAACCAAGGATGCTCCTGCATCAGACATCTGGGGTTAATGAAAAGTGAGTCTCTCACTTTGCAAGGGCTAAAGTAAAACCAAGACGGTCTACCTCAGCCTAAGAAATCCATGAAGAATACTCAACTGGTCTACCTTTTCACTTCACAAGATATTCTTTATACTGTCTTCCACAAGTCTTCCTACCATCTCTGACATTCAAAATCTCTTCAATCTCATCTGATTGATGTTTAGGAAACTGATTCTCCAATTTTATTTCACTGTCTATGTTGAACTCTGCTTCATGATACTGATATAGATCTACAATGTTGAATATAGGTGATATACCCAAGCCATCTGCTAACTCCACTTCATATGCATTCCTTGAGTCAAATTTCTTCATAATCTTACAAGGTCCAAACTTCCTCATCTTCAACTTGTTGTATGTGCCAACTGGGAATCTCTCCTTCTTCAAATATACCATCACTTCATCTCCAACTTTGAATTCCTTATGTCTCCTCTTTTCATCTGCTTTCTCCTTATACTTCTAGTTCATGTCTTCCAATTGTTGTTTCACTTGAATATGCACTTTCTTCATGTGTTCTGCAAATTCTTCTGCTTCTGCACTCCTCTTATCTTCCATACTGATGTCTCTCAACTTTGATATACCTCTAGGATGAACTCCAATAAAAATATCAAAAGGTGTCTTTTTTCTATACTCCTATTCACTAAATTATTGTAGGAAAACTCTACTTGTGCAAGGACTAAATCCCAACTTCCAATCTTCTATCCAACCAAACATCTCAACAAATTTCCTAAACTCCTGTTCACTACCTTTGTCTGTCCATCAATTTGTGGATGAAATGTAGAACTCAACTTCAAGGTTGTCTTCAACTTCTTCCAAAGTGTCCTCCAAAAGTAACCAACAAACTTCACATCTCTGTCTGAAACAATACTTCTAGGTAACCCATGCAATCTGGCCACCTCTTTGAAAAACAAATCTGCTACATGTACTACATTTGTTTTCTTCTTACAAGGTATGAAATGTGCCATCTTAGAAAATTGATCAACCACCAAAAATATTGAATCATTACTTATTTGGGTCCTCGGTAAACTAGGTATGTAATCCATATTGATATCCTCCCAAGGTCTCACCGGAACTATCAAAGGTTTATACAATCCAACATTCTGACTACTCCCTTTTGTAACTTGAAAAAATCTACAACTCTGCACAAATTTCCTAACATCCTTATGAATTTGCGGCCAAAAGTAATTCTCACTCACCAATGCTATTGTCTTACCAACTCCAAAATGTCTTGACATTCCTCCACTATGCTTTTCCTTCACCAAGTTATCCCTCATTGAACTTTGGGGTATACACAACTGATTGCCTCTGAACAACTTATACTCCTGAATGAAATAATCCAACTACTGACTTCTATCCTCTGAAACAGGTTCTTTACAAGCTCTCCAAGGTTCTACAAAATGTGGGTCTTCCTCATACGAGTTCTTCAATTCCTCAAAGCCTAATACCTCCACTCTCATTTCTATCAATAAATTCCTCCTCCTACTCAAAGCATCAACAACTCTATTTGACTTCCCACTCCTAAGTTTCAAAACAAAAGTATAACTTTGTAGGAACTCTACCTATCTCATGTGTCTGATTCAACTTACCTTGATTGTTCAAATATTGCAATGCCTAATGATCCATATACAACACAAACTCCTTAGGCAACAAATAATGTCTCCACTTCTTCAAGGCTTGAACTATAGCACAAAAATCCTAATCATACACTGAATATCTTCTCCTAGCATCATTCAATTTCTCACTGAAATAAGCTACAGGTCTTCCCTCTTGACTTGACACTACTCCAATTGCATTTCCACTTGCATCACAGTCTACTTGAAATACCTTATTGAAATCTGGTAAAGCCAACATAGGTTGCTCGGTCACCTTTTGCTTAAACAACTCAAAACTTTGATATGCTCTAGACGTCCATCTAAAATCCTTTTTATCTCCTCTCATTGTTTCTATCATAGGTCTGCAAATAGAACTAAAATTTCTAATGAACTTCCTGTAGAAACTAGCCAATCCATGAAATTATCTTACCTCTCCAGTGCTTTCTAGTGTAGGCCACTCAACAATTGCTCTTACCTTCTCAAGATCCATCTTCAATCCATCCATAGATATCACAAATCCCAGATATACCAATTCCTCCTTCATGAAACTACATTTCTTAATGTTTATCAGCAACTGCTCTTCTTTCAACCTCTGCAAAACTTGTCTAATATGCAACAAATTTTCTTCTCTACTCTTACTGAAAAATCAAGATGTCATCCAAGTAAACAATCACAAACTTACCCAAGAATTTCTTCAATACCTCATTCATCAACCTCATGAAAGTACTCGATGCATTTTTCAATCGAAAAGGCATCACCAACCACACATACAATCCTTCATTTGTCTTGAACGTTGTTTTCCACTCATCTCCTTCTTTGATTCTGATCTGAAGATATCCACTCTTAAAATCTATCTTTGTAAAGTACTTGGCTCCACTCAAACAATCCATAATGTCATCCATCTGGGGCAAAGGAAATCTATACTTCACTGTGATCTTGTTTATGGCTGTAGAATCTATATACATTCTTCATTCTCTATCCTTCTTAGGTGCTAGCACAGCAGGTACTACACATGGACTTAAGCTTTCTCTTATCAAACCCTTCTTCAACAACTCTTGCACTTGTCTATTCAACTCCTCATTCTTTGTCAGTGTCATCCGGTGTGCTGCTTTATTAGACAAACTAGCTCCAAGAATCAAATCCATACAATGGTTAATACTATTCACAGGTGGTAATCCATCAAGTACCTTACCTGAAATGATCTCCTCATATTATGTCAGTATCTCCTTTATCTCTTCTAGGTTTCCTTCCACATGCTTCAAGTCTTCAGCCTTCTTAGGCACCAAGGCATAACACACATTCTCATGTCTTAATCCATCAAGGAATCTTCTTCCATCAACCATACAAACCCTAGCATTCGTACAAACTTCAACTGTAGGAACATCTTCCAATGGCAACAAAATTTGTTTCATCCCATTAGCAACAATAGTATATATATTATTTTTTCCATCATGAATAGACTATCTGTCATATTGCCAAGGCTTTCCCAACAAAACATGGAATATATCCATAGGCATGATATCACACAAAACTTCATCATGGTAATTTCCTATCTTTAATTTCACTAAACATTGTTCACTTACCAGTATTTAATGCTCATCCTAAATCCAAGCAATCTGATAGGGTTTCGGGTGTTTCAACCTTTCCAACCCTAATTTAGTCACCATCTCTTCAAAAACCAGGTTCTCAAAACTTCCACTGTCAACAATCACTTTGCAAAATTTACCATTCACCTTGCATCTGGTCTGAAACAAATTCTTCCTCTACAATGGTTCTTTCTCCAATTCACTTTGACACAATACTCTCCTATTCACCAACACTTCTCCATCTTCATGTTTATTAGATGATCCGGCATGATCCTCCTTAGCAAAGGTTGTTCTCCTATTTTTCTATGTCTTTCTACTTGTCTCTCCTTGATTACATTCAAATGCTCTATGTCCTTCTCCAGCACACTTAAAGCAAGTTCCCCTTAATACTCTTTTCTCCTCATCATCCTTTTTATAACCTTCATTCTGGTAACCACCATATCCTCCTCCTTTGTAAGAGTTTCCATCACCTCTTTGGTATGAACTGTCATTCTTATTATCCTCTTTGAAATCTTCCACCTCTTCCTCTCTATCTTTGCTCATGTCTCTTATTCAAATTCTCCTATGCTTTTAGGGAAAACTAGTTTGCCTCTTCCACACTCTGCAACCTGATCAAACTGATTTCATCCTGTATGGATGACCTCAAACCATTCACATATATATCTACTTGCTCAATCTCATCCTTCGAATGTCTAGATCTGATATTCAACTTATAGAATTCCTCAATATACTCTGTCACACTAGATTCTTTCTTCTTTAGGTTCTGCAACTTCTTGAACAAACTAATATGATAGTCTACAGGCATAAACTTTGACTTCAACATATTCACCATCCGATCCCATGACTTTATCTTTTCTTTTCCTCTTCTTTTCCTATCTGTCTGCAAATGTTCCCACGAAAGGGATGCATGTCCCCTCAACTTTGTACAAGAAAACTTCACCTTCTTATCTTCAGAGGTACCTTCAAATTCAAAATACTTTTCCATCTCTATTATCCAATCTAACAATACATTTGAATCCAACTTACCATTATAATCTGGTGGATTGAAATGTGGTCTTGTATTCACTTTAGTTAGGGCTCTTATGAACCTCTCTTCTCCCTAATCTAGGCCAGGTTGCTCATATCTTCTTCTTTCTTCTTGTACTTCTAGTTCTTCATCACTCACATCAACAACTGGTTGACCTCTTCTCTGGGTCATTTCAACTGCATCCAATCTAGCAGTAATTCCTCTTAACATCTCCATCACAGCTTGGTATGCATTTCCACGTGCTCCATTTCTACCATTTCTCCTTCCCGCCATCTTTACACAAGTCCTCTGCAGCTGCAGGTCGGATCCTCAATCCGCCACCCCACAACAAATCTTCAATAGGACTTCGTAAACTCAAACGATCTCGCAAGGAATGAGTCTCGCTCTAATACTAATCTGGTGCAGCCACGGTAGGAGGGTCCTCAAAGAGAACAATTTGAACCGTGCAGCAAGAGTAACACAACGAAAGCAACACAGAATATGGAGGAAAATGTAGATGCAAATATTCTCATTAACAGTAATCTCAGTTACATTCGGCCAGCAACATCTAGGCTTACAGATTCGTCTCACAGGCCTGATAGAACATGCTCAGAAATATGACATTCTAATATGCGAGCTGAAATATTACAATTGAATCTATCTTAACCCACAACTACTAACTCCACTGCCTATTTTAATGATCGATTACAAGCTTTATACTATATCCATGATTCTAGAAACATCTGTGTCGGCCAAAGATCATCACATTCTCCAAGGGAAGAAATGTAACATGCGCATGAATAGGTCGGCCTCAAATTTGAATTGCTCTTCAATAGGCGTGTAAGATGAAGTGTGGACCTATACTGAAGGTTGGGGACACTCCAAGGAACATTTAAAATCACACTATTAAGATCCGCAAGTGACGAGACAGTCCACAACGATTGAGCTAGCCGAAAGGTTTGAAATTATTCTAGTGTCGATTCAAGAAACTGCCAAGAATTCTGGAAGCGATAACTTGTTGGAAAAAGATCCAATCATGCTCAAATCTTGGAACAAGGAAAAAGAACACATAGACGATGTAATCCAAGATCCACAAGGTCTGGTGAGCAAAGATGATGAATCCACCAACATGAACTGAACAAGAACAAAACAAGAACAAAAAAAAGAAAGAAATTTTTTTTTTTTTGGTTGATGCAAGATTGTCGAGAACCAAGGATGCTCTTGCTTCACCACCACTACATTGTTTTTTCTTTTTATTCCTTTCCTCCTTAAAAACTCTTCTTCTTTAAGTATTGTTTCTCCAATTATTCCTTCTAATCTATAGTCTTTGGAACCTATGAGTTTTTAAATGGTTATCCTTAGGTATTTTAGTTATAACTATATCCTTTCTTTGCACATCAGTATAAAAAATTCTTTGCTATTCTAGGAATTTAATGTTCTTTTAATATTGTGTAGCTCTTGGTAACCAAATAAATCATAGTTCGAATAACCCTAAAAACCATAGGATTTCTTCTTTTCCTCCATTTATTCATTTAACAATGATGTACTAACTCACCAACAAGTGACATTTTCTCTTCTTCTTTGGCCTCAACCCCTTCGTCTATCATGTCCTCCCTAAATTCATCATGGTAGGACCTATTATTGTTATAATCATTTCAAAAACTAGTAGAAGTTTTATCTTCTATGACTTGTGTTGCATTTTGAACTAAATTAGTATAACATTATTCTCTCCATTTAGGCTATTTATAGCTATAATTTTATCTATGGAAAGTCCCTTCTACAACCCTTTAGCGCTATCCTCATATTTATGCTTGCACCAAGGTTCATTCTCTTCTTCATCTCTTAATTTAAATAGAAAGGATGGATATTCATTGGTTTCATGGTCATCCCATTCAACACAAATACCACAAAACACACTTTTTATAAAATCCACTTTTATTGGTGCTACCCTTCTATTCCCTTCTAGAGCTAGGTGATCATTCCTCAAATGACCTTCACTAGAACAATAAGAGAATCAAATAATATTTCTTCTATTATATGTTATGTCTTGATTATTCTCTTCTTTGGCCAAGATGTTTTTTTTACTATTGAACCATTCCAATTCTAATTTTAACTTTTCTATCTTTGTACTCTCTTGATTTTGTCTTTTGTAGGGTTGGGCACCAAATTTTGATGCTAGTTTTACTACTTCTACATATGTTTCAAACACTCTATCATCTTATGATGTTGTAATTATAGGTAATAGTCTTCATACATTCCACTCTTTATCTTTTAGACAATGACTTCTCCAACTTTCTAACAACTCCTTTGAATTATTGATCAAATTCTTTAATTGAGCCCCCTTTTTCCAACATCTCCCTCATCTTTCTTGCACTTTTTGAGGGAATTTATAAAGACTACAAATTATTTAAGAGTTCCTCATTTATATCCTTTTGTTTAGGACATACCTTTCTGTAACATTTTAGGGTTTCATCTCTTAAAGTGCCTATACAGTCATAAAGTTTAGTTCTCTCTTACACCATTCCTTTTCCATATAAAATTGAAAATAAGATATGTTATGAGAATTCTTTGATACCTCTTCCAAAGACGAGTAATTTAATGCAATTTTTTCATCCATTTTAAGTTTCTTTGATGGATCACTATTCACTGAAAATTTTCCTTTAATCAACTTTCTACCTTTGTTTTTTTTTCCTTAGATCTTATGTTCCTTTCTCTTAAATTTCTTGACTTATTTCTGCAGTTTTCAATTCTCCTCTGATTCACTAGTTTCCTTGACCTACATATAACTCTAGGTAGGATTCTATCTCAAAGAATTATCTTCCCAATATCTCTTCACAATTAACAATAAACTCTTTTCTTTCTCATTCTTCTTTAGTTCGAAATAACTGAATAGATATATCCTTAATAGAAACTCTTCTTGTTTAGTGTGGAAAGAATGGTCATCAATTTTAGAAAGAAAAACATAAATAAATGCTTTTCAAGAGTTGTTCTAACGAGTCCACTCCTTTCGAGCGTCCAGCTTTCAGCAACATGATCCAGATTTCAAGCATTAGCATTGAACGATTAAAGCGCTCCACCTTACGAGGCTCACTCTCTTTCCCCATCCATTCGTTCAGTAGTTCGAGACGCTGTCACCACTTCTGTTTGCATGGAATTATTTTGTTACAACAGACTAAACATGGTGATTTTACTCTCTTTTGACTGCTATCTGGTGTGACACTAGCAATTACATATAATATGTGATGAACATGCTGATAATCGTATGTAATAAGTGGCAATCAAAGATATTTTACAATGAATAGTGTGAAGGGTTGGAGTAAATTGTTGATTGAATGTTGATATTGTATGTAAACGATCTTTTTTTTCTTTCGAGTTTTGAGGGAGATATATGCACTATTTTATATAGAGGCATGTTGTCAATAGTCGAAGTTTGAGGAGATACAAAGATATGCTAAATTCCATACTTGTAAGATCATAGTAATGTGAGAGTCTAACGATCAATGTCTTCAATTTCAATTAATGTTCTTTTAAGTGTTAGACCTTGGGACTTATGGATCCTTAAAAACCACACCATTTTGAGGAGTTGGCGGTAACTACTGTGAGTAACTAGAACAATTGATGCAAAATTATATATTACAATCATGGGTCTAATATAATCATATGTGTCCATAGGGCAACCTCTTTAGAGAGTTCACAAAAGCTTGTGATAGTAGCGTACCTTAGACAAAATCATCTAGAATTGCCTTCCAATTGGGAGGACTTATATTATGAAGTAAGAGTTCAACCTAAGTTTTCCCTTATGCAACAATTTATGTATTTTCTTTTACTTCAATCCAATTAATAAATCAAAACAAATCAACTGATGTTCAATAGAGTAATTTATCAACGAGCCACAACCTTCCAATTATTATACACCCACCAACCCCTCATCATCATACTTTAACAATTTATAAGTTCATAAAAGTTTGAGGATTTTCACACCTTCTAAGGTTCCATAGTTATAGTTATTGGGTGAGTTATATTAATCAACATTTAAAATGTTGGGCAATGGAAAATTTCAAACTCACTATTTCCTGCTTTATCACTTGATTTATAAGTGAAACTTGAACAAATAACAAAAGTGTTCACCAATTAGATTGTTGTTTATGTTAGAATTGTGAATAACACAAGACACGGGATCAAAAAACGAACAAAAACACATTCCATGCAAGAAAGTTGCAAACAATGACTTGCTATATCCTCAACAAAATAAACTTACAAAATGAAAAGCTTGCTTTTAGTTACAATGAAGGAGGGTGCTTTATAAGAGCAAACCCTAAATGAGAAAGGGATTAGATCATGACAAGTGTCATCATCCTTTGTGATGAGATAGAATAATCTAATAGTAGCTCACTCTAGTAACAAAGAAAAGTTCTCTTAAGTTTAGCTTAAGTGCATGAAATGAAATTAGCCTAATAATTAATTAATGCATGATTACTCTAATACCCCCCTTAAGTGAAAAGTTAGAGAGTAGCTAAAACCCCTAAAAAGTGAATGCTTAAAAAGAAAAGAATGCATGAATGGGTCCCAACAAACAAGGCCTAATGAGGTACCCATGTACAAACAATCTAATCTCGCACAACTAGAGAAAAGGAGAAAACCTCATGGGAAAATTTTCTCCAAGAGAGAGAAAGGTGAATGAAGGACTAAGAAGCCTCCAAAATAATGTCCCAAAAAAATGAACATGAAGAACATTGTTGAAGCAGGAAGAAACTATAGACAACTACCGAATGATGATTGCTTTAGTGTTGAATGAAGAACCTCCTCTAAAACAAATGATTAGGATCAAGAAGACAAGAATTTGCATGAGTGCCCCCAACGACACTACTCAAATCAGATTGCAAACAAAGATAAATACTTGGAAGTTGAAGATACAAATGGCACATGAATCTACATGAGTGACCCCAACAATACTACTCAACCAATCAAGATACAAGTTAAAAATATACATACCAATAGTTTGAAGAACACTGATCAATTGAAAATTGAAGGTTTCCTCTTGAAATAAGAATCCAAGAGTGTCCATATGGTAAATGATCTATCTCATCGAAATGCATGGATAACTAGTCATTGCATCTACCTAGTACATAAGAGCAAAAACTAGATACATAGCTCACTCTAAAATGAAACCAATGAAACATTAGCACCAATAGTAGAAACCCCCACATAATGTTGATAAGGAAGAGTCATGATAGGTCCACTAAAATTGTGTGTCATCAAGAAGTGCATGAAGGAGAACCGAGAACATTTGAACATGCACATGAAAGTACTTACAACTAAAAAAGGGTGTGCAAATAAGCACACATGCATGAGGAAAGAATCACTAGGATTCAATATTTTTCATGGAAGGAGCACTCACTTGACAAAGGTGTGATAGAAAAACAAAGGCACTCAAACCCCCATGGAACTTTATAACATAGTGTGAGTACAAAAGGCACAACAGGGTGTGTGAAGTCCCCAAAAAAAATACACCAGAATGGCAATTTCTCTTAGTCCATGTACAAAACATGTTTGCAATTCCCAAACAAGATAAAATACTATAAATACATGTAGAACAGCCAAAACAAGTCATCCTCAAACAATGATTTTCTATATCCTCAAGAGATGTTCTCGAATAATCAATAAACCATGTCGAGATTCCCTTCAACATTCTACAAAAAAGGGGAAAAGTGTATGTATCATTTCCCTTGTTACCATAACTCCTTCAAAACTATTATACGATAGTTTTAGATTATGACTATTCCAAAGTTGCAATTGTTTGGTAGTTGCTTGAGGTGTGAGCATTTATTCCCATTCTTCATAGAGTATGTTTGTTATTCCAAAGTTGCAATTATCTAGTAGTCGCTTGAGGTTTGAGCATTTATTTCCATTCTTCATAGAGTATGTTTGTTAGAGCATCCTTTATTACCCTACTTCACAAAAATGAATGTGTATGCCATGATTATTAGCATTAAAAACGCTTTTTAATACAAAACATAAAATAGGCATGCATACATTATTATTATCTAAGATAGCAAATAATTCATCACATAAAAAAATTAATACCACCATGATATGGTTTCTGGGTGGTAAAGGAAAGGTAATTTTGTTCAAATTATGAGACCAAATTTACACCTCATTAGGTTCTATTTTGTATTAATGAAAACTAATATTTCTATTATATTCACCAGGGTTTTCTCAAGTTTATAATTTCTCCTTAGCTTCCCTTTTAGTTGTTCAACACATTCCTTTCTTAAATTCTTTGATATCACCCTTATCTTTCTTCGAACCCTCTTTTTCTCTTTCATCTTCTCACACTACTTTATCTTCACATGCTTCTTTCACAATCACTTACAACTCACTATTTCTCCTTTGGCTTAGCTCAATTTCTACTCGTAATCAATTGTTTGTTCTCTTAGAATTTTTTTGGTGGTTTATTTCATTAACTCTATTTTTTATTATAGAGGTGTAATGTTAGTTTTAACATTTATTACACCATATACCACTTTACCTCCAATTTTTTAATTAGTTCTACTTTATGCAATGATATTTTGTATCTATTAGTGCACCTTTCATTTCTTATACTCTTATATTTCTAGTTTTTTTCACCTTTTTAATCCATATGATTTTGTACTCCTAGTCATTTATTTTCCTTTTTTATATTTCCTCATTAAGTGTTTTGGTGCTCAATTTAGCATCATTAGTTCCTTAGTGTAATGTCTAATATTGCATAGTTTTTTTTATTATTCTTAAAGCTACGAATATGTTGTTGTATGGTACTATAGTTTTTTTGTGATGTATTTAGAGGTCACATTTACTTACCACAGTTGACATATACTGATATTTATGAATTGTATCGACATATATTTTAGAGTTTAGTATTTTCCTTATTCCTCACCATATTTTTTTTTGCAATATAAATGTTCTCTAATTTATTTTCTTAGTAGTTTCATATACTTCATTTATTTCTTTCCTTTCACTAATGTACCCTTTTTAGTATTATCTTATAGCACTTCCTAACACTATTTTCTCAATTTTGACTCCTCAACTTCCCATATAATAATGTTTTAACCTTGCCCCATTTGTATATCTATTCAATAGATCATCTTCTAATGTGTTTAGTCTCATAGCTCTTGATTTTTTTATCTCATCAATTTTATAGAGTCCCAACCAGTGTCATATTTTTAATTTTCAAGGCTTTTTAGATTTATTTTTGTACAGTAAGATAATATCATTGGCTTTAAATGATTTATTCTTTATATTTATACCATGCCATGCTTTCTATCTTCATTTCTCCTTGATTTTATTATACATTACTAATTACCTTCTCATCTAATTTATCTAATTCAAATAGTATTTCCTTTAATGATTGATTCTTCCTCATTTAATATTTAAGGTTCTTGCTAGTCTCATTTTTGGTACCATATTTTAGATTGATAAGTTTACATCAATTCCATGAAGTAATTGGAAGGATCATAATTATTTAGTCTTTTATAGGTGTTTCCCTTTATCACTTGTAATGCTCATGATACACCCAAACCTTATTATGATATTTTTGTAGATAACCTTAGCAAAAATTCTTTTCAGACAGTATTTTTTGGCTTCTACTTTGGAATTTTTGGTCAAATATTCTCTCTTTTAATTTTAATATTTCTTGTGTTTTTGTGCTAGTGGCTTAATTAGCCCAATAAATTCAATTTCCCAGTTTTCAAAGGAAGCTTGTGTCATGATTGTTCTTAATTCATTTCATCTCTAGAAATAGGTCTTCCTACCCTCTAACATGTATATTACATTCTCTTACATGATAATTTACATCCTAAAATAGAGTGGGTTGTCACAATCTTTCCAACATTACTTTCCTAGTTGTTCCATCTCTAGAGTTATGTCCTCCTGAAAGACCTTCATGTGCTTCTCTTAGAATGTTATTCCTTTGATGTTCTAGCACCACTCTTCTTATGACCTCAACTTACATAATGATATACAACTCACCTTCAATTAAAGCATACAAAAGAAATATCCACAACACTTTATTCTATTCTTCTTTTGTAATCTCTTCAAGATATTCCCTTGTTGAAAATAATAGTGCTATTTCACCTAGCTGTTGAGTTATAAAATTTACTCTAAACAAGTTTGTTCCAAACATATCATCTTCAATCAGCCCTAAATATTCCCCATTTTCATCTTCAATATGAATTTTCCTTATGCAATAGCTTATATATTTCATTTGACTTCAATTCAGTTAATAGTCCAAAAAAACCAACCAATGTTCAATAAACTACACACCCCAACCTTTCAATTATTATACAGTCACTAACCCCTCATCATCATGTAATACTTTTAGGAATGTATAAGTTTATAAAAGTTTACGTTTTTCACACCTTCTAAGGTTCCATAGTTATAGTTATTGGGTGCTTTGTATTGATCAACATTTAAAATGTTGGTCAATACAATTTTTCAAAGTCGCATTTTACTTCTTTATCAATAGATTAGGAAAAATGAAACTCTAACAAATAACAAAAATGATTTCCCAATTAGATAGTTAACTATACACATTTTTTTCCGAGGTGTGTGCTTAGCCACACAATTATCAGCAATAACTTTAAGAACCCCCCCCCCCCTTGGTGAAGGTATAAAATCCTAGTGAATCTTGTATACTTCCCGATAAAAATATTAATTTTATTGGCAATTTTTTTCATTTTTTGGGAAAATAATAATCTCAATTGGCGAACTTTTTCTAATCGCTAGAAGTATGTGGAAAATCCTAGTGAATTGCAATTTTTTTTAAAGCAATAAAATATTTTCATTGGCGATTAAAACCTTTTTTCAAACCAATAAAATATTTCCATTGGCAAATAAACCTGTTTTCAAAACAAAAAAAAAAAATTTGTTGGCAATTAAAACTTTTCTTCAAACCAAAAAAAAAATCATTAAATTAAAACCTATTTTCAAATGAATAAAAAAAACATTGGCGAATTAAACATAATCTTAAACTAATAAAAAAAATTTAGTGGCGAAATAAATTGGTATGCCAATAAAAAATCATAGCGTGGTTGGAAAAATAACAAATTCTAAGACAAATTTTCCATACATTCAAATTCCTTCATAAAGTGCCCAGAATGGGGACAAGTGTCAACATATTTATTATGTCTGAAGCCAAATGTCAGTGCAAAATAATATAACCCACGACCATTCAATGAATTTTTGATGGACGACTGTAGTTGCATTCTGAAAGTAAATCTTTGAAGCACTAGACTTGCAAATTGAAACCTCTGGAATAACACTAGAACTATTAGGAGGTAATGACTGTCCTAAACATGTGGATGGAGAAAACCATTGTGGAGAAGACCGTTAGTGAGGTGGGACTAAGCAATTTGAATTTGAACTTGCTTCCTGGTGATCATGGCAACTTCTAGTTTGGTCAGCCTACGGATTTGATGCTTTTTGTTGATGCTACTAGGAAGGACGGATCATCCGTGCGAATGCTTTGGTGTTTTCTGTTGATGTTGCTGGGAAGGATGGATCGTACGGTGTGGATGTAGTCAAAGCTACGAACTCTAAGAGTCAATGTGTGTTTGAGGCTTCCAAGGAAGAATGTGTTGGTTGTCAATCGGTGGAGGTGTTGGTTTGAGCTCCAAAGGCCCCTAGAGGTCATGTGGTGGCTCTTGGTGATATTGTGCAGGCCCCAACTGGTGAATCATTTGTGGCTAATCCAAAAGATTATCAGATTAAGCATGTTCTGACGGAAAAGAACCGACTAGTGGGCTAGTCGTCTTTGCTTGGGCAGAGATGGGTTGACCTTTTCTCTTCAAAACTTAAAGGTAAAGGAGTTGCTTATGAATCAGTTTCTTCTTCTAACATGGAAGGTGGCTTTCCTTTATCCATTACAGACTCTATTGTGGATAAAAACATAGCTATAATGTACTTTTCTTTGGTGGGAAAGTTTTTGGGTCCTAGACCTAATATTAAGGAGGTTTGCACCTGGGTTCATAAAAAGTGGGCTCTAAAGGGGTAGGTTGAGGTTGCGGCTATGGCTAAAGGATTTTTTTTCCTTTGTCTTTTCCTGTGATGAAGACCTGAGATCATTTTTTGCAAAAGGGTCATGGACATTTGGTCATCTTACCCTAGTGTTACACCCCTGGGAGCCCGAGATGGATCTTTCAAAGTGCATTTTTCACTCAGCTTCAGTGTCGGTGAAGCTACTAAATCTACCTTTGGAATATTTGGATGAAGAGGTGTTTAAGGCAGTTGCTAACTCTTTTGGACACCTAGTTTCTATTGGCGAGGCCACTCTTTCTAGAAGGCGTCTGGTTGTAGCAAGGATTTGTGTCATGATTGACCAAGATGTTGTGTTTCCTAACTTGACTTTTTTCAACTTAACTCAAAGGTGGGAAGCTGGAAACAACAAGTTGTCTTTGAATCTTTTCCATTCATGTGCTTCAAATGCATAAATGTAGGTCACTAGGCTAAGGACTGCCTTGCTAAGGTAGCTCTGCCCAAGGTTGTACCTCAATCAAAAGTCTGGAAGGTTAAGGAGGCTAAGGGGTCTTCTTCTCCCCCTGAGCAAGATGATTCTACTATTGGAAAAGTTATGGAGGTTGCAGCCAATAATGAGGATCACACTTCTCCTCACCCCGAGGAGGGTGAGGAGACCAAGAAGTCTAAGGACGAGGCTATTGGACAGTCTGAGGATCTAGATGTAGATCATGTTTCCAATACTTCGTGCTCCCCTAAACATGTTATTATGGATCTGAATGTTACCCCTTCTTCTCCCCTAGATCATGCGTCTAGGCTTGTGGGTGGAGAGGGAGCTTTAGTGGTTGTTGATACTGGGAGAAAGGAAGAGGAGGGTTATATTCTAGTGAGAGGTAGAAATAAGAAGACCTCTTCCTCCCCTCCCTTTCAACCCCACAAAGGTGTTACCACAAGAAGGAAAAAAGTGGACTGTGGGTCTAAACAAAGGGGTCAGGGGAGACCCTCTTTGTAGAAAAGCAGGGAGTGGGATTATAAGCAGGATATTGCGGAGGGTGTTTAGAAGACCCTCTTTGATATGTGCTCTAAGAGGACCCCCTCCTCGTGCAAATGAAGATTATTGCCTAGAACATCAGGGGATTAAATAATGTGCACAATCAGGACCTCCTAAGAAAATTGATCTGGAACCATAAGCCGGACATTTTGTTGATTCAAGAAACCAAAATACAAATTAAAAAGTTGGAAGCTTTAAATAATTTCTTCTTCAAAGACTATGGCTTTCATGGGGTTAGCTCTAAGGGAGCCTCAGGTAGTCTTGCTACCTTTTGTAATTGTAGGTTGATTAAAGGTGTCCCGATTTTGGATAACTTTAATCACATGGAGACGAATTTTGTTCTACTTTGGGATTCTTTCTCTTCGGTTATTTCCAATGTTTATGCTCCCAATCTAAAGAGAGATAGAAAGAGACTTTGGGATTAGCTTGGTTGTCTTTGGGCTAATTTTTTGGACCCATAGCTCTCAAAACGTAGGGTAAAATACCTCAAGAGGTTGCCAAACTCTTGGTACATTTTAGGGTAACAGACAAGGCCAAATGGTTTAGACCTTCTTCTCTTCAGGTGCTACTAGACCTAGGAGGGTATACCTATAAGAATGAAGCAGACTTAAATGATGTGACTTGATTGATTTGATGGATCTATTACGATGACACAAATGTAATAGATAAAAGCTTACATACTACTCCTACTCCTAATATTAAACTTGAGATGTGAATGTTTTTGAACAAAGATTTTATAGAATTCTAAAATTTGGATGGTGTGACCAGTGCCTACTTCTGTTTGGGCTAATGGATTCAAGAGGTAAATAATATTTGTGTCCTATTTCTAGATACAATTCAAATTGTTTGGAACTTTTATGTTTATAACTTGTATAAATAGGAAAGAGTGTAATTATCATATTCTTCTTAATAATCCAAATGTCCTTTTCCAAATTACTGTGATTAATTAGAAGGATTTAATCCTGTCTTGCAGGAACCAATTAATTGAACCACACAAGAGCAGCAAGTGTGCTTTGATAAATTGAAGAATATCCTTGATATTTCAATTTAAATAATCAAGAAGTGACAACCTTGGAGACAACCAAATAATATTTTCAAAGAAATTCAACAAACAGCTGACACCATAATTGGATCACCAAATTTATACATTCTTCTCCATTACATAATTTGAAAAGATTTTACAATGTACAGCATGGTATTTATTTCGGCAACCGTTCACCCTATCCAACTACCTAACCTACTTATTTCTCCCTAAATCTTATTCTTTTAATGACATGATTTTATTGTACATATATACATTGTTTCTTTAGGGTTGTGACTATTCACAACATCCGTCTAGTGCAACTCTTCAATTATCATTAGCAAATAAAATATTTAATTAATTTCCCTTTTCAAAAATAAAAATATTTTAATCTTTGTTATCTTTTTCCCCCATGAAAATTAATTCAATAATCTTCCTTTGCTGGAAATCTTCACTTTACTTTTGTACCGAAATGTATCTCCAATATGTCCTTCGAGTAAAAATAATTATCCCATTTTGTCCTCTTGATGCAAATTGATTTATTTACGCTTTCACATGAAAATATTTTTAAGGTAAAATAATTACCTAATTGGTTAATTCTTCCATAAAAATATTTTACCTCCCAAAGCACTCTTACACCTTTGGTAAAAAATATATTTCCTTCTAGTGCAAATATTTCATAATATTTTACCCTTTATGCTTCTCGTGAATAAAATAATTCTCCACTTTTAAATCCCCTCGATAAAATGAGTAAAATTTATTTTTCCTCAAAGTATTATCGATTTCCACCATAAGCATATTTCGTTCAATTTTTCGTTTGCATTATGACCATACACATTCACATCTGGGTGACATAAAGCATCGGGAAGCATTATTTGATCTTACATCGATATCAGAGTCTTGCTGATGCAAATTTTTGTAGGAATATTGTATCACCGAGACATTATTCATGTCTTGCAGATATCACCAAGACATCAAACCACTCTTGCAGATATCGCCGAGACATATGAAGTTGGAAAGACATTTGAAAAACTCATTCATGTCTTGCAGATGTCACCAAGAGTCTTGCAGATATCAGTGAGACATATGAAGTTAGAAAGACATTTGAAAACTCATTCATGTCTTGCAGATATCGCCAAGACATCAAACCACTCTTGCAGATATCGCCGAGACATATGAAGTCGGAAAGACATTTGAAAACTCATTCATGTCTTGCCGATATGTTTCTTTTTTCTTTATCAATTAGACAAATTGAATGTCTTGCCGATAAAATTCCATCGACGTGACATATATTCTCAAGCTAACTTGAAAATCTCACTCCGAGAGCATTTTTATTACCGATCAGCAAGACCTCAAAAATGTCTTGCAGATCGGCGAGACCTCAAATATGTCTTGCAGATTTGGCAAGACCTCAAACATGTCTCTCCAATGAACTTTTTCTTTGCTGCACAGTGACAAAAATGAACCAGGTAGCCTCCAAAATGGCTTTTGAAAACCGATCAAATGATGTCGAAAAGCCATGAAAATGCACCAGTATGTTGAGCCATGATAGGGGAACATGTTTACCAGATGATTTGGCACAAAATGATCCATACTTAAAACTATTAATGCTCAAATTTTCCCATTCAACATTTTTTGAAAAATTGCACCTGTCAAACTATGTAAAACTCATTTGATTTTAATTTTAAAAAAAATACCAAATGACGTCCAAAAACCCTAAAAATTGGAATGGAGGTAGAATTTGGTGTAGAGAATTGAAGGCACCAATCTATTTGTGATTATCATCATCCATTTTCTTAATATTCACCCCTCAAAGTTGACCATTTTAACAGATTCCACTATGCTGACAATAGATTTTCTAGAAAACCCATCAACTTGTTGCTTCGATACTTTGTCAAATCAGATCGTATGAGGCTAAAAATTTGTAGAGACACTCACATATGATAAATGAACATTTCTACAAAGTGATTTTTCTTGAAAACCATACTAAATTCATTATTCTTGTGATTTTTCAAAGTGAGCCACCGGAGTGCATTTTTCAACTATAATTCCCGGAAAGTGTTAAAATCAACTTTTGAGGAATATGGGGAGCTTCCAAAATGTGCATGAAATTTTAGGCCTCCAATGACCTCCCCTAGCTGGTAATGGGATACTTCAACACTCCCTTTTGTGATAATGAGAAAGTGGGTGGCTCTCAGGCCAATCTTGATAGTTTGATGGATTTGAGAATGTTCATAGATGATAATGCTCTTATTGATGTGAAGATGACGGGGGCCAATTTTACCTGGTCCAACAGGTGTGTTGGTGCTAAAAATATCCAAGTCAAGCTGGACAGAGCCCTAACCTCGGCCTCATGGTTTGTGGATTTTGTTTGATCTCTCTTGACGATTACGAGATGTGGGTCAAATCATTTCCCTATCTCATTTTTGGTTGATAGGATTGGGGGTAAGAAATGCTTTCTTTTTTGTTTTGAAGCTATGTGGTTGAGGGATCCCAGGTTTATGGATTGCATCAAGAATTGTTGGCAAGTGAACATTGATGGTTGTGTGATGTTTAGAGTGGCTAAGAAGTTGGCTTTTGTGAAGAGAAATCTCAAGAAATGGAATAGAGTCATTTGGTCATATTTTTTACTCTAAGAATTCTATTATCCAATGGCTAGATAGTGTTCATGAAGATATTCAATCAAAGGGTTTGTCATAGGAGCTCCAACTATGGGAGGATTATCTTTTAGCTCATCTTCATGAAATTGTTGCAAAAGAGGAAGATTTTTGGAGACAGAGATCTTGCGCCATTTGGCTCAAGTATGGGGAATGAAACTCCAAGTTCTTTCATCTAACTGCCCTTAGGCACAAATCATCCAACAAGATTTCCTCCATCATGGTTGATGGTTTGTTGTTGGTGGATGAGGAGGCTATTAGGAGAGTTGTTGCAAATTTATTTGAGCATATGCTCAGAGATGATCTAGTTTGGGACCAAAATAGTGTGGAGGCTTCTTTGGATGTTATCCCCCATTTGGTCTTGAAGAACCTGAATAGGGAGTTGACTGCCATCCCCTCTGCTTTGGAAATCAAGGAGGTAGTTTTATCTTTTTAAAGGAACAAGGTTGTTGGGCCTGATGGTTTTCCTTTTCTATTTTTTCAGTCATGCTAGGAAATTGTTGTGGAAGTTGTGGTCAATGCCACCAAGGAGTTTTTTGGATCCAGAAGATTACTTATAGAATTGAATGTGGCATTCATTGTTTTGATCCCCAAGACTACGGATGCCAATATCTTTGGAGACTACCATCCAATCAGTCTCTGTAACTCCATCTATAATATTTTTTCAAAGGTGCTAGCCACTAGACTTCAAAGGATACTCCCTGATCTAATTTCAAAACATCAAAGTGGCTTTGTTAAGGGGTGATAGATTCTAGACTCCATTATAATTGTCCATGAACTTTCTCATTCTCTTAATTCTAATAAGAAGCCAGGTTTTTTTTTCTGAAATTGGATCTTCTTAAGGCTTATGATAGGGTCAGCTGGAGGTTCTTGATTGCGTTTTTGGCTCATTTTGGATTCTGTCAGAAGTTTCTACAACTTGATGAACAGCTCATCTTGACTCCTTCTTTTGTTGTTCTAGTGAATGGTTCTCCT